>JAMWET010001453.1:2500-39041 GCA_024036415.1 Prochilodus magdalenae | reverse complement strand
GTCCCATGGCTCCATGGGGTCTGTCCTACACATGAACCCTACCACCAGCCTCAAGCTACTGGTACCTTGACTGATTGGACCACACCACATGTTGCCAGTCCTCTAGAGTCCCGTTAGCATCCTCACAAGCCGGACCCTGGGCCATCTCTCCTGCGTCCGGGTTTGAAAGCCATGTCACCAGTATAGAAAGTTCTTCAGATCAGCTCAGGAACAGTGTGTAGAGCTTCATGGAATGGGTTTCCATGGCGAGCAGCTGCATCCCAGCCTTACATCACCAAGCGCAGTGCAGAGCGTGGAACGCAGTGGTGTAAAGCTCCGCCCCTGGACTCTAGAGCAGTGGAGGCGTGTTCTCTGGAGTGACCAATCACACTTCTCCATCTGGTAATCCGATGGACGAGTCTGGGTTGGGCGGTACCAGGAGAACGGTACTGGTCTGACTGCACTGTGCCGAGTGTAGAGTTTGGTGGAGGGGGGATCATGGTGTGGGGTTGGTGTTCAGGAGTTGGGCTCCGCCCCTTAGTTCCAGTGAGAGGAACTCGTAATGCTTCACCAGATCAAGAGACTCTGGACCATTCCATGCTCCTAACTTTGTGGGACAGTTTGGAGACGGCCCCTTCCTGTTCCAACGTGACCGCACCCCAGTGCACAGAGCAAGCTCCATACAGACATGGAGGAGCGAGTCTGGTGTGGAGGAACCGGACTGGCCTGCACAGAGTCCTGACCTCCACCCGATAGAACACCTCTGGGATGAGTTAGAGTGCAGACTGAGAGCCAGGCCTTCTCGTCCAACATCAGTGTCTGACCTCACAGATGTGCTTCTGGAGGAATGGTCAGGAATTCCCATAACCACATTCCTAACCCTTGTGGAAAGAATTCCAAGAAGAGTTGTAGCTGCTGTAGCTGTAAAGGGTGGAGCATCGTATTAAACTCTATGGGTTCAGGATGGGATGTCACTCTAGTTCGTATGTGTGTGATGGGAGACGAGCGAAGGCTTTTGGCAGGGTAGTGTAGGGCGGCAGCTGGCGGCAGCGTTGGTGAGAATTAAAGTTGAATATATGGTGTAATTCACCGCGAGATCTCACCAGCGTTCATCTCACCCTCGTGTAAAACACAGAAATGACTTCATTAGCGCCGGCCTAAGCGAAGCCGACAGCTAGCGCGAAGCATTAGCGAGTGTTGAGGAATGTGACGCTAAGATCAATATGGAACAGGATCAGGGCTGCGGTTCTGATCACAAGCGCTTACAGCAAACTGAACGCGGTTAATTAACACAGTTACCAGGCGTCAAAAATCACCGAGTTCGAGCATGTGCTTCCGGAGTGCGGGACGGTCTCCAGAGAGCACTGGGGTGCTTTGGACCCAGAGATCATCTTCGTGTCTGTGGCTCTAGGTTCTGTAATATGGGGCTCAAACATGGACACTGTGTGGACATCCAACTGCTCTTCTGGAGGACAACCCCGTGGTGGTCTGTAGAAACCCAGATCAGACTGTGGAACATGGTGGTGGAAAGCCTGGGCATATTTGGTGACATCTTCTTTATAGGACCCCTATGCTCCAGATCAGTGGTCACCAGCCTTCCCCCTGGAGACCTACTGTTAATCGAAGAAGCCAGGAGGTGGGAGCTAATGTTTACAGCTAGGAAGGTCCATCTTCAGGAGCATGGAGACCAGTGACCAGTGTCCTTATGAGCTCACTGGACAGTAAATGAGTCCCCTGGGACTGAAACGTCCCCTCCACCAGCACCAGTAACAGCTGGCACTGGACTGGGCATGTACTGGACGAGTTACTGGATGTAGCCACATCAAAGAGTTGGTCAGGTGGTCCAGATTTGGTGGATGCCTTCCCCTTGCACAGTTCCGAGCAGAATTCCCTGTAGGCTGGGATTGTATCCACTGCTGGTAGACCCGTATGACCGTACGCTTCCACACACCTGCAGATTCAGCTACTTCCTTCACACTATGGTCTTTGGCCACGCCCACATGCAGTCCCTCCTTTTAGCCAATCATTAACATCTGCATTAACACTGTAGCACCTCTTCCCAATCTATGGATCCCGTCACTCACACCCCACAGGGATTTATAGCCCCATCATCCTCGTGCAGCGCCACCTGCAGGAGCTTAAGGGTTCTACCACCTTGAAGACTGTCTGACGTCTGAAAATTCCAGACCTACAGAATTAGGAAATGCATTGGCCAAGTCCCCAGAAGAACATCTTAATTCAGTTGATTCAGTTACATCCCAGCACATTCCAGAAGCAGCCATTCCGCTTTCTGTAAGGAAAGAAAAAGAGGATAATGATCCTAAACACTCTTCAAAGTCTACAAGACTAACCCTAACCCTAAACATCATAGACCATCTGTGGATGGACTTCCCAAGAGCAGTGCATGCAAGACGCTCCAGGAGCCTCAAAGAAGCAGAAGCTTTTAGAGAGGAAGACTGGGCAAAAACTTCCAGACGGGATTTCAGAGACACCAAAGACTCCAAAAAGGTGCTGGTCATGCAGGGTACCCAAACCCCGGAGGCTTAAATATGGTCTATGGCTTCATACCATTTGGAACTTGGGCCATCTTTTACTCGCTCAGCTATTCGGAGTAACAGATATTTGACCAGGAATGCCCAGACACCTGCATGCTCCTTTACTCTGGGAATAAAGCTGAAAACATCAGGAGCTAGATGGCAGGAATACCGACCGACCTTTTCACACTACCAGGTCATCTGAAGTGTCAATTACTTTTGATCAAGTTCATGACCTGGCAAAAAATGGTGTACCATGCATCCGGCTTGAGCGCGAGAGTGTGAGAATGTGCGAGAGCGAGAACGAGAGCAAGGGCGACAGCGAGAGAGTGAGAGTGAGAGAGAGAGAGAGATACTTCACACCAAAGTTTGGTCTGAAGTTTGTTCACCCTCTGAAGAGACAGACTCCATATGGTGTTGTGCCTGCATGTGATTGATCCTCAAACTGAGATGGATGAGGCAGATCTATTGACAGACACTGAGCTGTTAGCGACACCCCATAATAATTATGACATATTTCATAACATATAGACACAGACAGATTGCCAAGCATTTTCACGGTGAGGCAGGTGTCGTTGTGTTGGCTCCCTGATCCGGCACACTGGAACCAGGACTGTGTTCCTGACGAGCTCCTTTACGAACGTCTGCTGATGTTTCCCCACTGGCTGAGGAGCTTGTCACCGTATCCATCAACATGGCAGTCAAGAGTGACATCCTCCCGTAGATCACGGGTTTCGTAGGCTGCTGGAGTGACGGGAGATCATAACTACGTGACTGGCTGGACTGGTCAATACAGTGACACTATACTGCAGCTACGTGCCTGCCTGGACTGGCCACTGGAGTGACGCTACACCGCAGCTACATGACGACCTGGACTGGCCACTGGAGTGACGCTACACCGCAGCTACATGATGACCTGGACTGGCCACTGGAGTGACGCTACACCGCAGCTACGTGCCTGCCTGGACTGGCCACTGGAGTGACGCTACACCGCAGCTACGTGACGACCTGGACTGGACACTGGAGTGCCGCGACACTGCAGTTAGGTTGCTATCTGGACTGGCCACTGGAGTGACGCTACACTGAAGGTACATAGCTGCCTGGACTGGCCACTGGAGTGACGCTACGCTGCATCTACATAGCTGTCTGGACTGGCCACTGGAGTGAGGCTACACCACAGCTACATGACAACCTGGACTGGGCACTGGAGTGAGGCTACACCGCAGCTACATGACGACCTGGACTGGACACTGGAGTGACACTACGCTGCAGCTACATAGCTGTCTGGACTGGACACTGGAGTGAGGCTACGCTGCATCTACATAGCAGTCTGGACTGGACACTGGAGTGACGCTATACCGCAGCTACATGACAACCTGGACTGGGCACTGGAGTGAGGCTACACCGCAGCTACATGACAACCTGGACTGGGCACTGGAGTGAGGCTACACCGCAGCTACATGACGACCGGGCTGGACGCTGGAGTGACGTTACACTGCAGCTACATAGCTGTCTGGACTGGCCACTGGAGTGAGGCTACACTGCAGTTACATAGCTGTCTGGACTGGCCACTGGAGTAACGCTACACTGCAGCTACATAGCTGTCTGCACTGGCCACTGGAATGATGCTACCCCGCAGCTACATAGCTGTCTGGACTGTGGCCACTGCCATAACGCTACACTGCAGCTACATAGCTGTCTGGACTGGCCACTGGAGTAATGCTACACCGCAGCTACATGGCGGCCAGGACTGCCCACTGGAGTAATGCTACACTGCAGCTACATGGCTGCCTGGACTGCCCACTGGAGTGAGGCTACACTGCAGCTACATAGCTGCCTGGACTGGCCAGTGGAGTGATATGTTCATATGGCTGCCTGAATCAGCAGTTGGAATGATGCTACATGGCAACTACAGACCTGTCTGGACCGGCTACTACACTGGACATACATGACTGACCACTGCAGCTACATAACACCGCAACTACATGATTGCCTGGACTAGCCGCTAAAGTGATGCTACAGGACAACTACAAGGATGCCTGGACCAGCAGCCAGAGGGATGTTGGAACTACATGACCGATGCACCAACCATTTGAGTAAGTCTACGCAACCAGTTAACTATTGACAACTGATTTGTTATGACGTCATAAACGCATCATAAGTGCATTATAATGCACTCCTATACTTATGACCCGTGCATCATGTTTGAGTTTCAGTTAGGCCAGTGAAATCTTTGGCATGTAGAAAGAATGGTCTGTTCTGAGCCAACCAAAACAAAGGCATTCCCATCCGAACTTGCTGGCATCTGAAGCGTCATTAGAAGAGCTTTTGGAAGCATCCAGAGACTTTCCTATGCCGGAGGAAAATCTGTTTCCATGCGGAGTGGAGTCTCCAGCTGTAGCTGTGCTAAAGAGCTTAGCCACCACTCGCCAACTTGATGCGTCGCTAGAAGGGCAACCGCATGACCAACTGGTTTATGGTATTAGCAGCAAACAACTGAGAGCTAAATGCTTAGCGCAGCTCATTGTGGGGAACTTGGCCTAGACAAATATCAGAGACCACAGCGAGCACGGAGACGCCCCATCAGTAAACACAGATATCGAAAAGGCCTCGTGGGGGCCAAGCAAACGACGCGTGGAAATAGGAGGGGCCCGAATCAGCCAACCACCAAACCAACAGCCAACTGTAGCACTCTGGAAGCATTGCTGACTGTTACTGAGTCTTGCACATTTAGGTTCCACCTTAAATGATTTAGTTACTAGTGTGCCAACATCTGTATTTAAGGTGGAACAGATATTCAGGTAACATTAACTTTGTGTCTCGTACATTTGGGTTCCACCTTAAATGATTTAGCTGCTAAGTTCAGATGCCTGGACAGGCGCTAGCATGGCAACATCTGTATTTAAGGTGGAACAGATATTCAGGTAACATTAACTTTGTGTCTCGTACATTTGGGTTCCACCTTAAATGATTTAGCTGCTAAGTTCAGATGCCTGGACAGGCGCTAGCATGGCAACATCTGTATTTAAGGTGGAACAGATATTCAGGTAACATTAACTTTGTGTCTCGTACATTTGGGTTCCACCTTAAATGATTTAGCTGCTAAGTTCAGATGCCTGGACAGGCGCTAGCATGCCAGCATCTGTGTTTAAGGTGGAACAGACATTTGAGTAACTTTGGCTTTGAGATTTGTACAGTCTTGTGTTAAGTGTTAGAAGAGACGGAGGACAACCTTTCCAGGTACCACTGGATCCTGTCGATGCTAATCTGGAGCAAATACTGACATCCCTATGCAGTGGAACCTCAACAAAGGGGCCAGTGACCAATGGAACAAGCCCAGTTCCAGTTCTTGTGGTGCCAAAAGTTACAACATGGTGGATCATCTACCCAGCAACAACAAGCAGTACAGGTACGGCCACCGACACAACACGGCTAAACACTATAGAGGCCACCTCCCACACAAATGTGCTGGAGTAGAGTAGTTCAGGTCACCATGTCTGGGGAAAGGAAGGTGGTGCGGACCCCCCACAGTAAAGCATGGTGGTGGGAGCATCATGATAAGGGGATGCTTATGTGGGATGGGACTGGGACGTTACAGGTCATCTACCCATGACTGTAGCCATGTAGCAGGAGATACTAGCGGAGATTAGCATCTGGCTAAGACGGACCTTTCACCAAGACAATGACCCCAAACATGCAGTCAGAATAACCCATATACAATTTAAGGTGGACTTTGAAATTGTGAGTTTATTGCATGGACCTTGGGGGAAACAAAGAGCAACCAAAGCTGTGCTAGTCAACAATGGCTTTGGTTTTTCAGACTGGCCGTGTGACTGTATGGTGTTCCCTATGAGGCTCCTTTATGCTTGGCTCATGAATACATGCATAAGCACAAAGTCTAAAGGCACCATGTGCGTAACTTCGCTCTGGACGGAAGGACGTTAGTGTCTGAAAGTCTGAATAACCACAACACCAACAAAGACGCTTTCATCCTGAACAAACACGGCCATAAATCCATTGGCTATGGGAGATGACAGAGGTGTGAGGAAAATTCTGCGGACTGGGACTAGCTTTCCCTAATGCGCTCATTAACCCTGAACCTTTCCAGCCTCGCTGTCAGATTACAGCAGATTCACGGAGAACCTTTCAGCTCCCATAAAACCTGCGAGCGTTACAGGGAGGTGTAGCGGCTCGTCATCTGCCAAGCGGCTTCAGAGATGCAGAACCCGAGCTGACATCCTCGTACAGTCTCCGTACCGTGACTCAGCTACCGTATTAGCTTGTGATGCTTCAGTGTACCAGCCACAGGCTGTAATCGCACGTCAGATGGTACAGCTTGGAGTGTCGTACATTTCAGTTCCACCTTAAATGATTGAGCGTCTAAGTTCGGAAGGCTTGGGCAGACACTAGCGAGCCAACATTTGCTTTTAAGGTGGAACAGACAGTTGAGTAACTTTATATTTAAGTCTTTTACATTTCAGTTCCACCTTAAATGATTTACTGCTAAGTTCAGATGCTTGGACCGACACGAGCTACTAGCTGCTGCATTTAAGGCGGAACAGAAATTTGAGTAATTTAAACTATATGTCTCATACATTTAAGTTCCACCTTAAATTAGCTTCTAAGTTAGGAGGCTTGGACACATTAGCGTGCTAGCTGCTGCTTTTAAGGTGGAATAGACATTTGAGTAACCTCAGGTTAAAGTTTTGTACGTTTAAGTTCCACCTTAAATGATTTAGCTGCTACGTTCAACCACAACTGCATTTAAGGTAGAACAGATATTCAAGTAATTTCAGCTTTGCGTGTCATACATTTAAGTTCCACCTTAAATGATGTAGCTGCTAGGTTCAGATGCTTGGAGAGGCACTAGCGTGCTAGCTGCTGTATTTAAGGTGGAACAGACAGTTGAGTAACTTTATATTTAAGTCTTTTACATTTCAGTTCCACCTTAAATGGTTTACTGCCAAGTTCAGATGCTTGGACCAAGACTAGCTGCTGCATTTAAGGCGGAACAGACATTTGAGTAACCTAAACTTTGTCTTGTACATTTAAGTTCCACCTTAAATGATTGAGCGTCTAAGTTCGGAAGGCTTGGGCAGACACTAGCGAGCCAACATTTGCATTTAAGGTGGAACAGACAATTGAGTAACTTTATATTTAAGTCTTTTACATTTCAGTTCCACCTTAAATGATTTACTGCTAAGTTCAGATGCTTGGACCGACACTAGCTACTAGCTGCTGCATTTAAGGCGGAACAGACATTTGAGTAACCTAAACTTTGTCTTGTACATTTAAGTTCCACCTTAAATTAGCTTCTAAGTTCGAAGGCTTGGACACATTAGCGTGCTAGCTGCTGCTTTTAAGGTAGAACAGACATTTGTGTAACCTCAGGTTTAAGTTTTGTACATTTAAGTTCCACCTTAAATGATTTAGCTGCTACGTTCAACCACAAGTGCATTTAAGGTGGAACAGATATTCAAGTAACTTCAACTTTGAGTTTCGTACCTCCCAGTTCCACCTTAAATGATTTACTGCCAAGTTCAGATGCCTGGAAAGACACTAGAATGCTAACTGCTGCACTTAAGGAGGAACAGGTGTGCAGATGGTCTCTGCACAATGACTCAGCTAGCATATTAGCTTATGACAGGCTACAGGAAACGTCGGGGTTGCCAATCGAACTGGTGAACATCTAAAACATCATGACCTGAATCTAGAACTGTAGCCCTGTAGGGGGCGTGTTAGCTTACTTTCCTCCTAACGTGGTTCTAATTCAGTCGGACCAACAAACTGGAAGATCAGGAAAAGTCAGCACCCTGTCATCCAGCCCAAGAGGAGCTGGTGGAGAGGGTGGCATGGACCTTCAAGGAGTCTCCTGAGGAACACCATGCCCCGAGATCCAGGCTATACGCTGTAGCTCTGCACTGGCAGATGTGCTATTCGATTACAGAAGCTCTCCGCAGGGCGCTACAGGAGAACTCCGTCTGAACCAGCCATGAAAACAGCCCTCAGAGTTCATCCCAGTGTAGTCAGACGTCAATCATCATCATATCCCCACCATGATACAACTTCAATCAGCTATTTTGAAAAAATTCTGAATGAAAACTGAAATAAAATTCATTTTCAGACGAACACTTATTAACACTGTCTATGAATCAGGCATCCATAATGCATTATAAGCCCATTCCTAAAGATCTATAAAGCATTTATAATGTTTCATAAGGCTTGAGGCAGCTGTACATTAATGTTCATGATCACACACACAAACTGGTATAACTGGCGTTATAAGGCTTCATATAACACATATAACATGCTTTAATGTACATAGAGATTGTTCCTGTTCTTAGAGTTCATTCCCACAATGCATTTTTTCATCAAGCTGATCAACAACACCACTGCGCTTAACGTCGCCTGCAATGAAGGCTTATAAGTGTTCATTAGATGCTATGTCCATTTACAAGGTCATGTTCATTTTGAAGTGAGGTGCTGAGGAACATTAAAGAGAGCAGCCTCGCTGTGGAACCTTATAAAGCGTTACTCAGATGAACACATTAAGCTCTATGATACCGACACTGTCATAACAGGATAATATATAGATTATAATGCATTATGTCACTTTGTGCTATGAAGGCTTATGCTGTTGTATGTGTGATTATTAAGGTTAATGCAGTTACAAAGTCTTATGTCTGGTATTATAAAGCATTATAAGACTTATAGATCATTATGCACTTCTAATGACACCTGGTTCATAGAAGGTTCTAAGAACATGGGTATCTGGAATTAAATTCAAATGAAGCAAAAAGATGTTTCAATAAAACAATTATTATGCAAAATAAGGTTCTAAAAATCTAGGATAGAATTCTAATTGAAATCAACATGGACCTTTAAATGCAATGATATTAAGAAAACTTTTCAAATAAAATAAATCTATGAAACAAATGTTATAAAAAGTTTCTATTCAAAAATTTAAATTTGGATTTTTTCATTCTTAAAAAATAATTTTGAATATTTATTATAATATAATAAATTTGAATATATTGTAGAAAGAGTAATATGCAGAATTAGGTAATAAAATTAAATTCTAAAATTACATTATATTGATGTTCTAAACCCAGAAAAATAACTATGAAATGAGTCTGAATCTAATATCTGATGGTTACTATGCTAGAAGGGTTTGTAATGAAATACAAACCATAGTTTTTAAAAATCTAGGATACAAGTCTAACAAATTTAAATCATGAGGGAACATTACATAAAATAATATTTAGAAATATTTTTGAATACAATTAATCCATAAAGTAATGGTTATAACAAATCACCTTACAGTATTATTATGTTTTAATAAAAGTAATACAGTAACATTATACTAAAATTAGATAATTCCCAAAAATAAAGACCTAAGAGCAGAATATGCTAAATTAAATTTTCATAAATCAGGTAATAAAGTATATATTTGTAAACAGTATTCTTTGAAAAAATTTATTGAGAATAAGTGTCTATTTGAATCTGAAAATTAAGTTCGGATAAAATTAACATCAGGAGTAACATTTTTAATTATATCTACATGGAAATTTTTTACTAAAAACAATACTCAGGAGTAAATTAATATATTAAACCATTGTTGCAATTATATTCACAATAAAATTCTAATATATTCCATTATTGTAGAATTTTAGTGCATTTGTCAAAATTCAATTTTAACAACATTAATATCCAGAATAAATTTCTGATTAAGTTCTAATAAAGTTCTAATAGTTCTAATAAGTTCTAATAAAGTCCTTTGGTTCTAAGCAGAATACAACCACAATAAAGAAATAAATGGTAAATTAAAAAATGTAAATGTAAAAAAGTCTAATAAATTCTAATTCATTAGAGAGATTCTAATGAAATTAAAAGCTGGGGTAAAATTCTGACAATGTTTAGATGTAAATGTAAATATAATTATAAATATAGTGTTCAGAAAAAATATATATTTAAATTCTAATAAAATCTGGAAATAACGTCTAATAAAACTAATATCCAACATGAATTTATAATAAATTTACTACCCAGAAAAACAAGAAGTAAAATTTACTAAACATGTTTGTTTGATTATGTTTATTAAAAAACTTTGAAAGTTAATTTCAATCATGACGGTGGAGCAGCCACTAGAGGCCCTGCCAAAGTTAATTGACTCAATTGGTGTCTTTTACTGACCTATCAGGATGGAGAACCATTAGAAGGTTCCATAAGAAGGCCGAAGCCAATATGTTGGTCTGGCTGATCGGAACATCAGTAGGGACTGAGGAACCGGAGTGAGAGAACCCGTACTAGGCATGCTTGTTTAGCTTTTACCTGGAGTGACACAGCATTTATTATGCACACCCCACTTCTAAGCCTGACCTTTACCCACAATCCCTCACTCCGCCTCTCCTTCCCTCGCTCTCATTAGGAGGATTTAACCTTTCACAGACAATGGAGAGGCGGGGCACGAGGGGCTTCAGGCCATTTATCAGCCCCCAGTCTAGAATGAAGAACCTCAGTAGAGAAAACACTTCAGACCCGCTTACAATCAGAGACACAACATCTTCATAGTTAACCACTGGACCGCAGTCTGCCTCCATCGCTCCACCCCTCATAGGGCGCAGCGTTCAAGCTAGAACCACTTAACTGTGCTATATTCTATATCATAGCAGTGGCCTAACACCCACCTCCAATTCCATAGCCCCAGCCTAACACCCACCTCAGATTCCATAGCAGTGGCCTAACACCCACCTCAAATTCCATAGCACCGGCCTAACACCCACCTGAGATTCCATAGCAGTGGCCTAACACCCACCTCAGATTCCATAGCAGTGACCCAACACCCACCTGAGATTTCTTAGCAATGGCCGAACACCCACCTCAGATTCCATAGCAGTGGCCTAACACCCACCTCCGATTCCATAGCCCCAGCCTAACACCCACCTCAGATTCCATAGCAGTGGCCTAACACCCAACCTTAAATTCCATAGCACCGGCCTAACACCCACCTCAGATTCCATAGCACCGGCCTAACACCCACCTGAGATTCCATAGCACCGGCCTAACACCCACCTCAGATTCCATAGCAGTGGCCTAACACCCACCTGAGATTCCATAGCAGTGGCCTAACACCCACCTCAGATTCCATAGCAGTGACCCAACACCCACCTGAGATTTCATAGCAATGGCCGAACACCCACCTCAGATTCCATAGCAGTGGCCTAACACCCACCTGAGATTCCATAGCAGTGGCCTAACACCCACCTGAGATTCCATAGCAGTGGCCTAACACCCACCTCAGATTCCATAGCAGTGGCCTAACACCCACCTGAGATTCCATAGCAGTGGCCTAACACCCACCTGAGATTCCATAGCAGTGGCCTAACACCCACCTGAGATTCCATAGCAGTGGCCTAACACCCACCTCAGATTCCATAGCAGTGGCATAACACCCACCTGAGATTCCATAGCAGTGGCCTAACACCCACCTGAGATTCCATAGCAGTGGCCCAACACCTTCCTGAGATTCCATAGCAGTGGCCTAACACCCACCTCAGATTCCATAGCAGTGGCCCAACACCTTCCTGAGATTCCATAACAGTGGCCCAACACCTTCCTGAGGTTCCATAGCAGTGGCATAACACCTTCCTGAGATTCCATAGCAGTGACCCAACACCTTCCTCAGATTTCATAGCAGTGGCCCAACACCTTCCTGAGATTTCATAGCAGTGGCCTAACACCCACCTTAGATTCCAAAGCAGTGGCCCAACACCTTCCTCAGATTCCATTGCAGTGGCCCAACACCTTCCTGAGATTCCATAGCAGTGGCATAACACCCACCTCAGATTCCATAGCAGTGGCCTAACACCTTCCTGAGATTCCATAGCAGTGACCCAACACCGTCCTGAGATCTCATAGCAGTGGCCCAACACCTTCCTGAGATTTCATAGCAGTGGCCCAACACCCACCTGAGATGCCATAGCAGTGGCCTAGCACCTTCCTGAGATTCCATAGCAGTGGCCTAACACCTTCCTGAGATTCCATAGCAGTGACCCAACACCGTCCTGAGATCTCATAGCAGTGGCCTAACACCCACCTTAGATTCCAAAGCAGTGGCCCAACACCTTCCTCAGATTCCATTGCAGTGGCCCAACACCTTCCTGAGATTCCATAGCAGTGGCATAACACCCACCTCAGATTCCATAGCAGTGGCCTAACACCTTCCTGAGATTCCATAGCAGCCCACCCAACACCTTCCTGAGATTCTATAGCAGTGGCCCAACACCTTCCTGAGATTCCATAGCAGTGGCCCAACACCTTCCTGAGATTCCATAACAGTGGCCCAACACCTTCCTGAGATTCCATAGCAATGGCATAACACCCACCTCAGATTCCATAGCAGTGGCCCAACACCTTCCTGAGGTTCCATAGCAGTGTCCCAACACCTTCCTGAGATTCCATAGCAGTGACCCAACACCTTCCTGAGATTTCATAGCAGTGGCCCAACACCTTCCTGAGATTTCATAGCAATAGCCTAACACCTTCCTCAGATTCCATAGAAATGGCCTAACACCCACCTCAGATTCCATAGCAGTGGCCCAACACCTTCCTGAGATTTCACATCAATGGCCTAACACCCACCTCAGATTCCATAGCAGTGACCCAACACCTTCCTGAGATTTCACAGCAATGGCCTAACACCCACCTCAGATTCCATAGCAGTGGCCCAACACCTTCCTGAGATTCCATAGCAGTGGCCCAACAAACTTTCCTGAGATTCCATAGCAGTGGCCTAACACCTTCCTGAGATTTCATAGCAGTGGCCCAACACCTTCCTGAGATTCCATAGCAGTGACCCAACAAACTTTCCTGAGATGCCATAGCAGTGGCCTAGCACCCACCTGAGATTCCATAGCAGTGGCCCAACACCTTCCTGAGATTCCATAGCAGTGGCCTAACACCCACCTCAGATTCCATAGCAGTGGCCCAACACCTTCCTGAGATTCCATAACAGTGGCCCAACACCTTCCTGAGGTTCCATAGCAGTGGCATAACACCTTCCTGAGATTCCATAGCAGTGACCCAACACCTTCCTCAGATTTCATAGCAGTGGCCCAACACCTTCCTGAGATTTCATAGCAGTGGCCTAACACCCACCTTAGATTCCAAAGCAGTGGCCCAAAACCTTCCTCAGATTCCATTGCAGTGGCCCAACACCTTCCTGAGATTCCATAGCAGTGGCATAACACCCACCTCAGATTTCATAGCAGTGGCCCAACACCCACCTGAGATGCCATAGCAGTGGCCTAGCACCTTCCTGAGATTCCATAGCAGTGGCCTAACACCTTCCTGAGATTCCATAGCAGTGACCCAACACCGTCCTGAGATCTCATAGCAGTGGCCTAACACCCACCTTAGATTCCAAAGCAGTGGCCCAACACCTTCCTCAGATTCCATTGCAGTGGCCCAACACCTTCCTGAGATTCCATAGCAGTGGCATAACACCCACCTCAGATTCCATAGCAGTGGCCTAACACCTTCCTGAGATTCCATAGCAGTGACCCAACACCGTCCTGAGATCTCATAGCAGTGGCCTAACACCCACCTTAGATTCCAAAGCAGTGGCCCAACACCTTCCTCAGATTCCATTGCAGTGGCCCAACACCTTCCTGAGATTCCATAGCAGTGGCATAACACCCACCTCAGATTCCATAGCAGTGGCCCAACACCTTCCTGAGATTCCATAGCAGTGTCCCAACACCTTCCTGAGGTTCCATAGCAGTGGCCCAACACCTTCCTGAGATTCCATAGCAGTGGCCCAACACCTTCCTGAGATTTCATAGCAATAGCCTAACACCTTCCTCAGATTCCATAGAAATGGCCTAACACCCACCTCAGATTCCATAGCAGTGGCCCAACACCTTCCTGAGATTTCACATCAATGGCCTAACACCCACCTCAGATTCCATAGCAGTGACCCAACACCTTCCTGAGATTTCACAGCAATGGCCTAACACCCACCTCAGATTCCATAGCAGTGGCCCAACACCTTCCTGAGATTCCATAGCAGTGGCCCAACAAACTTTCCTGAGATTCCATAGCAGTGGCCTAACACCTTCCTGAGATTTCATAGCAGTGGCCCAACACCTTCCTGAGATTCCATAGCAGTGACCCAACAAACTTTCCTGAGATGCCATAGCAGTGGCCTAGCACCCACCTGAGATTACATAGCAGTGGCCCAACACCTTCCTGAGATTCCATAGCAGTGACCCAACAAACTTTCCTGAGATTCCATAGCAGTGGCCTAACACCCACCTCAGATTCCATGGCTACCACAGTTCTGGAGTGTTCCTTTACCATCAGTGATCTCTTTCAGGTAGAACGTTCTGCGACAGTGACTGCGGCAGAACGTGCTTCACAAATAGAAGTGAATGGAGCAGAAGCAGATGAGTTTTCCCCGAGTGAATTGTGATGCAGGGGGTAGATGTCAGCTTTATCCCATCTGGAAGTGCAGGAGTTGTGGCGATATCCCTGGAGTTTTTCGGAAACAGCTGGTAATTGTGTTGGCTAAGCTGTCTCCGCACTGACCCGCCTCTGCTGTCCCCATCTCTCCCTCTCTCCCTCTCTCCCTCTCTCTCTCTCTCTCTCCCTCTCTCTCTCTCTCTCTCTCTTTCTCTCTCGACATGTCTATTTGTTTGCTGGTATTTTTAGACATCATATCTGATGGTGGAGACTGGCAAATGCATCACTGTCCGTGAACTCCATCCTCTCTCTCCTCCCGCTTCACCCCTCTCCTGCCTCCGGAGGCTCGTCTGCTGCTTTCCTCACTGTCGCTCCATCATGGTCCGCGCTCTTAAAGGACCCACGTCACGGAACGCTGAGCTGCCCTTGCCTCTCTGAGCTGAAAGAGTCTGATCTACTACTTACACACTTGACCTTCGTTGCCCTGGTAGCAAAAACTGCCTGCTTCAAATTCACCCTAGTTGTGATGTCACAACCATGAACATTTTTAAATAAAACATTTTCACTAAAGCAGTTTGCTGATTTTAGCTCCGCCCTTTCTGTTAACAACAGTTTGGCCTCACCCATTCAGCCTACAGCAATTTAGCCCCACCCATTAAGCCTACAGCAGTTTAGCCTCACCCATTCAGCCTACAGCAGTTTAGCCTCACCCCTTTAGCATACAGCAGTTTAGCCCTGCCCACTCAGCCTATCACACTTTAGCCCTGCCCAGTTCACCTATAGCAGTTCAGCCCCACCCATTCAGCCTACACCAGTTTAGCCCCACCCATTCAGCCTACACCAGTTTAGCCCCACCCATTCAGCCTATAGCAGTTTAGCCCCACCCATTCAACCTACAGCACTTTAGCCCCACCCATTCAGCCTACAGCAGTTTAAATCCACCCATTCAGCCTACAGCAGTTTAGCTCCACCCATTCAGCCCACAGCAGTTTAGCTCCACCCATTCAACCTGCCAGCAGCTTAGCCCCACCCATTCAGCCTACAGCAGTTTAGCCCCACCCATTCAGCCCACAGCAGTTTAAATCCACCCATTCAGCCTACAGCAGTTTAGCCCCACCCATTCAGCCTACAACAGTTTAACCCCACCCATTTACCCTACAGCAGTTTAGATTCTCCCACTACGCCTACAGCAGTTAAGCCCTGCCCATTCAGCCTATTACAGTTTAGCCCCACCCATTCAGCCTACAGCAGTTTAGCCCCACCCATTCAGCCTATTACAGTTTAGCCCCATCCATGCAGCTTATAGCAATTTAGGTCCACTCATACAGCCTACAGCAGTTTAGCCCTGCCCTCTTAGCAGCCGGCAGTTTAGCCCCACCCATTCAGCCTACAGCCTAAAAATGGTCATGTATGAATTTATAGTGGTACATATTTGTATTGTTGATATTTGGATTTGTGGAACCTCTCAGACCTGTTATCAGTAATTCCGGGGGAATGCATGAGGAACACCGAGACTGAGAATGGCCCCTTGGAAGCAGGTGCCGTGAACACTGACACGTTCCCAGGCTGTTCCTATAAATGTGTAGAACATGGAGCGCCGGCCCACACGGCCCAAATGGTGAGATTAGCGAATCCAGACCACCTGCCGGAAGGTGAGGAAGCATATTTTTACCTAGCCTCCTACACGAGTGATGAATTCCGCACCAGTGTTGCACAAGGATACCGCACGTTAGTGTCTGAACACATTCACGTGTTAATCCACAGGAACGTCCAGGATCAGAGACTCTGCTCACGGAGCAATCCCGGAACTCCAACACTGACGCTGAGCGAGAAGACCTGGCTCCTAGCTGACATTCTAGCATTAACACCACCCTTCATTGGAACCCCCAGACCATTATCACCCCTCCACCAAACCTTACTGTGGACACTCCACATCCCAGTACCAGAACTGGTGAAGCGTGATCCATCACTCCAGAGAACACGGTTCCACTGCTCCAGAGTCCAGTGGTGGTGGAGCTTTACGGTAGCTCCAGTGGCGCCTAGTGGTCTAAGGCTTTTGGCCATGGAGACCCATTTCATGATGCTGGGGTCTTGAGTTGATGGTACGTCCAGGCACCTCAGTAGGACTCGTGGTTGTCTAGGGCAGCTCTAGCAGTGCCACGTTTACAGTCACTGACCCCTTCGGTATGAGCCCCTGTCCTGCTGCCAGTGCCTGTCTACGAAGACTGGACGGCTAGGTGCTTGATTTGATGCACCAGCAATGGGTGCATATTCATAGGAGGGGTGTCCATATACTTTTGGCCATATAGTGCACAGAGCACATTGTTAGGAAAGCTGGCGTTCAGGTCGGAGCCTGTGCAGGTCGGAACCTGTAGGCTCAGAATGTAAACGTCTACATTACTAACGAGCTAAGTAATGGTGTGATAGGATTCCGTGTAAACTGGTCGTTACTGGCTACGTAGGCTCGTCTGTGTACGCTGTGCTCTGTTCCTGCTCTTCCATGTCAGCGCAGAGCCTCGACTCCGTCTGCGGGGACGTGATCATCCTTCCTAAGAATCCATTAGCCAGTAAGAGACGGATAAACAAAGCCGCGTGCGGTGTTAAAATTCCCATCCCACACGTTCGCGCGACTCCGGCTGCCCAAAAAGCCTCGACGTTCAGGGAGCCAGAGGATAAATAGCACCAGGAGCACACACGCTGTCGAGCTAGCTCGGAAACTAATTAGGCTTAGCCGGAGCCGGCCGACATCATTCACTAATTAGACCTGATTTCTAATTTACTCATTAAAATCTGTCCTTACTGAGTCGAGACACAAGGACACCCGAGGATGTGGCGCGGGCGAACCCCCAGTTAGACTGGGCATGAGGGGTTAAAGAAGAGTCCTGGAGAAGATGAGGCCGAGTGTAACTTGGCACCGTGACAGTGGAGTCAGACAGGGTTATGAGTCGGGGACCTTGGCACCGTGACAGTGGAGTCAGACAGGGTTGTGAGTCGGGTTCCTTGGCACCGTGACAGTGGAGCCTGACAGGGTTGTGAGTCGGGGACCTTGGCACCGTGACAGTGGAGTCAGACAGGGTTATGAGTCGGGGACCTTGGCACCGTGACAGTGGAGTCAGACAGTGTTGTGAGTCAGGGACCTTGGCACCGTGACAGTGGAGTCTGACAGGGTTATGAGTCGGGTTCCTTGGCACCGTGACAGTGGAGCCTGACAGGGTTGTGAGTCGGGGACCTTGGCACCGTGACAGTGGAGTCAGACAGGGTTATGAGTCGGGTACCTTGGCACCGTGACAGTGGAGTCTGACCGGGTCATGAGTCGGGTACCTTGGCACTGTGACAGTGGAGTCTGAGAGAGTTATGAGTCGGGTACCTTGCACCGTGACAGTGGAGTCTGACGGGGTTGTGAGTCGGGGACCTTGGCACCGTGACAGTGGAGTCAGACAGGGTTATGAGTCGGGTACCTTGCACCGTGACAGTGGAGTCTGACGGGGTTGTGAGTCGGATACCTTGGCACCGTGACAGTGGAGTCTGAGAGATTTATGAGTCGGGTACCTTGCACCGTGACAGTGGAGTCTGACTGGGTTATGAGTCGGGTACATTGGCACCGTGACAGTGGAGTCTGACAGGGTTATGAGTCGAGTACCTTGGCACCGTGACAGTGGAGTCTGACAGGGTTATGAGTCGGGTACCTTGGCACCGTGACAGTGGAGTCTGACAGGGTTATGAGTCGGGGACCTTGGCACCGTGACAGTGGAGTCTGACAGGGTTATGAGTCGGGGACCTTGGCACCGTGACAGTGGAGTCTGACAGGGTTGTGTGTTGGGTACCTTGGCACCGTGACAGTGGAGTCTTACAGGGTTGAGTCGGGTACCTTGGCACCGTGACAGTGGAGTCTGACAGGGTTGTGAGTCGGGTACCTTGCACCGTGACAGTGGAGTCTGACAGGGTTGTGTGTTGGGTACCTTGGCACCGTGACAGTGGAGTCTTACAGGGTTGAGTCGGGTACCTTGGCACCGTGACAGTGGAGTCTGACAGGGTTATGACTCGGGTACCTTGCACCGTGACAGTGGGGTCTGACAGGGTTGTGTGTTGGGTACCTTGGCACCGTGACAGTGGAGTCTGACAGGGTTGAGTCGGGGACCTTGCACCATGACAGTGGAGTCTGACAGGGTTATGAGTCGGGTACCTTGGCACCGTGACAGTGGAGTCTGACAGGGTTGAGTCGGGTACCTTGCACCATGACAGTGGAGTCTGACAGGGTTGAGTCGGGTACCTTGCACCGTGACAGTGGAGTCTGACAGGGTTATGAGTCGGGTACCTTGGCACCGTGACAGTGGAGTCTGACAGGGTTGAGTCGGGTACCTTGGCACCTTGACAGTGGAGTCTGACAGGGTTATGACTCGGGTACCTTGCACCGTGACAGTGGGGTCTGACAGGGTTGTGTGTTGGGTACCTTGGCACCGTGACAGTGGAGTCTGACAGGGTTGTGAGTCGGGGACCTTGGCACCGTGACAGTGGAGTCTGACAGGGTTGTGAGTCGGGTACCTTGCACCGTGACAGTGGAGTCTGACAGGGTTGTGAGTCGGGTACCTTGGCGCGGTGACAGTGGAGTCAGACAGGGTTGTGAGTCGGGGACCTTGCACCGTGACAATGGAGTCTGACAGGGTTATGAGTCGGGTACCTTGGCACCGTGACAGTGGAGTCTGACAGGGTTGTGTGTTGGGTACCTTGGCACCGTGACAGTGGAGTCTTACAGGGTTGAGTCGGGTACCTTGGCACCGTGACAGTGGAGTCTGACAGGGTTGTGAGTCGGGTACCTTGCACCGTGACAGTGGAGTCTGACAGGGTTGTGTGTTGGGTACCTTGGCACCGTGACAGTGGAGTCTTACAGGGTTGAGTCGGGTACCTTGCACCGTGACAGTGGGGTCTGACAGGGTTGTGTGTTGGGTACCTTGGCACCGTGACAGTGGAGTCTGACAGGGTTGAGTCGGGGACCTTGGCACCGTGACAGTGGAGTCTGACAGGGTTGTGAGTCGGGTACCTTGCACCGTGACCGTGGAGTCTGACAGGGTTATGAGTCGGGTACCTTGGCACCGTGACAGTGGAGTCTGACAGGGTTGAGTCGGGTACCTTGGCACCTTGACAGTGGAGTCTGACAGGGTTGTGAGTCGGGTACCTTGCACCGTGACAGTGGAGTCTGACAGGGTTGTGAGTCGGGTACCTTGGCGCGGTGACAGTGGAGTCAGACAGGGTTGTGAGTCGGGGACCTTGCACTGTGACAGTGGAGTCTGAGAGAGTTATGAGTCGGGTACCTTGGCACCGTGACAGTGGAGTCTGAGAGAGTTATGAGTCGGGTACCTTGGCACCGTGACCGTGGAGTCTGACCGGGTTATGAGTCGGGTACCTTGCACCGTGACAGTGGAGTCTGACAGGGTTATGAGTCGGGTACCTTGCACCGTGACAGTGGAGTCAGAAAGGGTTAAGAGTCGGGGACCTTGGCACGGTGACAGTGGAGTCAGAAAGGGTTAAGAGTCGGGGACCTTGCACCATGACAGTGGAGTCTGACAGGGTTATGAGTCGGGTACCTTGGCACCGTGACAGTGGAGTCTGAGAGAGTTATGAGTTGGGTACCTTGGCACCGTGACCGTGGAGTCTGACCGGGTTATGAGTCGGGTACCTTGCACCGTGACAGTGGAGTCTGACAGGGTTGTGAGTCGGGGACCTTGGCACGGTGACAGTGGAGTCAGAAAGGGTTAAGAGTCGGGGACCTTGCACCGTGACAGTGGAGTCTGACAGGGTTGTGAGTTGGGTACCTTGGCACCGTGACAGTGGAGTCTGACCGGGATACGAGTCGGGTACCTTGGTACCGTGACAGTGGAGTCTGACCGGGATACGAGTCGGGTACCTTGGTACCGTGACAGTGGAGTCTGACCGGGATACGAGTCGGGTACCTTGGTACCGTGACAGTGGAGTCTGACCGGGTTATAAGTCGGGTACCTTGGCACCGTGCCATGGTGCATCATCCTTTTGGAGCATCCCATCATTGAGGGCGGGCACCGGTCAATTATGTGTTTAGGTGGACCAGTGGACCCAGCCCATGCCATGAGGACACACCCTGCTCCAGTATGTAACAACCACCAGCCCGCACAGTGCCTTGTTGACAACTAGAGTCCATGGCTTCATGGGGTCTGCACCACATGCGTACCCCACCATCAGACTCATCGGTGGACCATGCCACATGTTGCCAGTCCTCTCGGGTCAAGCTAGCGACCATATGAACCCAGGTGAGTCACTGTGGTGGTAGTCGGGTGGGTCTTCTGTCCCCAGGGTGTGTGAATGTCCCTGACTCTGCTTTATTAAATATCACTGGAGATGTATTATGATGTTTTGGACGTTGACCTGTTGATACGGAGCGTCCGAGACGTGAAGGTAGATGGACCACCGATAGGACAGGACCAGGACTGACCTGCAGCTCCAGGATGATTTGGGTATACCTTGGTGAAGCACAATGAGACCGCATTCCTAGCGCTCTGCTAATGTTTGATTGATGACGGTTGCCTCCTGGAGGGTTCCTCAGGCCTGTGCCCCTCAGGGGGGCGGGGGGCCACGTTAGGCGAGAATCGAGGGACTGTAAGAAGAGAAAAGTGATAAAATTAATTGCTTCAGAAACAAGAAACAAAATCAACCAATTTCACGCTGCGCCAGCGGCTTCAGTGGCGTGGTGGCGCCGTCTCGTTCCTACGCCGCTAATAAAAGGAGAATTGATTGTGAAGGTCTCGCTGGGCGACCCGCTGCTGCGCTGATCACCTGTCATACTTCTCCTTACTCTTATTCATCCTCCGCCCCAGCCCCTCGTTTACTGGGGCCCTGCCGTTTACCCTTCCTATCGACTCCTGTGGTCCGTGTTAACTGGCTGGCCGGGGTCTGTAACCCCACAGGTCACAGCGGCCCCTGGCCCCTCAGCTCGGAGGCTGGCCCCATTAGCCTGGCGTGTGTGTATGGCGATGCGTATCGGTTAACCTCGGAGACAGATCAGCGATCAGCACGTCAGGGACCCCCGAGATTACCGCAGCAGACGGACACGGAGGGGTCCGATAGCGGCTTTGTGCTGGAGGTATCTGTTAGGATGGCGTGATGAGACAGCGGAGAGGAAGAGGAGTGCAGATAAGATAAAGCCTTCTAATTACATTACACTGAGAGCCTATACATAATGAACACACCTCACCCGGGCTACTCATCTCAGATAAGGAGAGAGAGAGAGAGAGAGGGAGGGAGAGAGAGAGAGAGAGAGAGAGAGAGAGAGAGAGAGAGATGCAGAGATGCAGAGAGAACGAGAGACGGGAGTAGAGAGAAAAGAAGATAAGAAGAGCGATAAAGAGAGACGACAAGAAGGGAGGATGGAAACACGAGGAAAAAAGAAAGAGAACACGAGGGAACTGAAGCTGAAGGGAGAGAAAGAGAAGGAAATTGAGTGTTGGAGGAAGAGAGAGAAGGATATGAAAGAGAAATATTAAAAAAGGAGAGAGAAAGAAAGAGGGAGGGAGAGAAAGAGAGAGAGAAAAAGATAGACAGAAAGAGCGAGGAAGAGTGGGAGAGAGAAAGAAACAGCAAGAGAAAGAGAGGGAGAGAAGTGAGAGAGAGAAGAAGAAGGAGAGGACAAAGGGAGATAGAGAGAGGAGTGAAGGAGAGGGAGGGACAGGGAGAAAGAGAAGGGGGAGAGAGAAAGAGAGGGAGAGAAGTGAGAGAGAGAAAAAGAGGGGGGGAAAAGGAAGGGAGAGAGAGGAGTGAAGGAGAGGGAGAAAGAGGGAGAAGGAGGAAGAGAAGGGAGAGGGAGAGGGAGGAAGAGAAGGCGGAGAGAGAGAAAAGGGGAGAGAGAGAGAGAAAGAGAGGGAGAGAAGTAAGAGAGAAGAAGAAGAGGGCGAGGAGAAAGGGAGGGAGAGAGAGGAGTGAAGGAGAGTGAGGGAGAGGGAGAAAGAGAGAGAGAAAGAAAGGGAGAGAAGTGAGAGAGAGAAGAAGAGGGGAGAGAAAGGAAGGGAGAGAGAGGAGTAAAAGGGAGGGAGGGAGAAGGAGGAAGAGAAGGGGGAGAGAAAGAAAGAAAGGGAGAGAGAGAGAGAAAAAGAGCGAGAGAAGTGAGAGAGAAGAAGAAGAGGGCGAGGAGAAAGTGAGAAAGAGAGAGGAGTGAAGGAGAGAGAGGGAGAAAAAAAAGGCGGAGAGAGAGAAAAAGGGAGAGAGGGAGAGAAGTAAGAGAGAAGAAGAAGAGGGCGAGGAGAGAGAGAGGAGTGAAGTAGAGTGAGGGAGAGGGAGGAAGAGAAGGGAGAGAGAGAGAAAGTGAGGGAGAGAAGTGAGAGAGAAGAAGAGAGGGTGAGGAGAAAGGGAGGGAGAGAGAGGGAGAGGGAGGAAGAGAAGGGGGAGAGGAGAAAGGGAGAGAGAGAAGAGTGAGGGAGAGAAAGAGAAAGAGAGGGAGAGAAGTGAGAGAGAAGAAGAGAGGGTGAGGAGAAAGGGAGGGAGAGAGGAGTGAAGGAGAGTGAGAAAGAAAGGGAGATGGTGGAAGAGAAGGGGGAGAAAGAGAGGGAGGAAGGAGAGAAGGAATGATCGAGGGAGTGTATTCCTCCGCTCATCAGAGCCGCCTGTATGACCATATGACAGGTCAAACACACAGACAGACAGACATGGTCTCCAGACGGGCCTCCGGAGAACGCAGCCACTCCACGCCATCGATCCGTCCCCTCTCCCCCTCAGTGCGAGGAGGGAGGTAGATGAGACCCCCGGTGGCGAGTCTGGTCAGTTACGTGCCCCCGGCGTCTGAGGCCTCCGCAGGAGCCAGTTCACGTACACTGCTGGCATGTAGAGCTGACATCATGCCGAGCGCCGTTAGTCAGTAGACACCAGTCGTTCCCACTGCTGACCAGGGGGGGCAGTAACCCTGGATCTTGTTGTCAGCTCTGGTGTTGTGGTGATGTAGTGCTAGGATGTTCTGGTGTTGTGGTGATGTGCTGTGGTGTTGTGGTGTTGTGGTGTTCTGGTGTTGTGGTGTTCTGGTGTTGTGGTGCTCTGGTGTTGTGGTGATGTGGTGCTAGGATGTTCTGGTGTTGTGGTGATGTGCTGTGGTGTTGTGGTGTTGTGGTGCTCTGGTGTTGTGGTGCTCTGGTGTTGTGGTGATGTGGTGCTAGGATGTTCTGGTGTTGTGGTGATGTGCTGTGGTGTTGTGGTGTTCTGGTGTTGTGGTGCTCTGGTGTTGTGGTGATGTGGTGCTAGGATGTTCTGGTGTTGTGGTGATGTGCTGTGGTGTTGTGGTGTTGTGGTGTTCTGGTGTTGTGGTGCTCTGGTGTTGTGGTGATGTGGTGCTAGGATGTTCTGGTGTTGTGGTGATGTGCTGTGGTGTTGTGGTGCTCTGGTGTTGTGGTGATGTGGTGCTAGGATGTTCTGGTGTTGTGGTGATGTGCTGTGGTGTTGTGGTGTTGTGGTGCTCTGGTGTTGTGGTGCTCTGGTGTTGTGGTGATGTGGTGCTAGGATGTTCTGGTGTTGTGGTGATGTGCTGTGGTGTTGTGGTGTTCTGGTGTTGTGGTGCTCTGGTGTTGTGGTGATGTGGTGCTAGGATGTTCTGGTGTTGTGGTGCTGTGCTGTGGTGTTGTAGTGTTCTGAGGGAGAGAGAGAGAGGGAGAGAGAGAGAGAAAGATCTCCGTGTCTGCTCTCCCTCTGAGTCCCTCTCTCCAGATTAGCTCTATCAGACTGTAAGTGCTGCATGTTGCTGAAGCAGTGTTGGGCCTGTCTGTAGTGTTGAGAACGCCGTGTGCGGTGTGGATGTAAAGGTATATGAATATATGAATATTAATGAGGGTATATGTGAATATAGATCCGTGTGTCTCCTTCCTGAGGCCGTTGTGCTGCTCTGTGCTGAATGTAGGTCAGTGTAGTGTAGGAAGCGTGTGCGGGATGCGGGGTCTCTCCAGTGTTCTCTCCCCGGTTCTAGATAATGAGATATACGCTTAGTCCTGGTGATGCGCGTAGCTGACGGGGGATGTGAATCAGATTCCAGGCTTGTTCCGATCACTGAGTAAATCCCAGCTGTGCCGGTCTGGAGGTCAAACGCTTCTTTTACATATTTCTTATTTTTTAACTTTTTATATTTGCACAAGTATTCAACTATTGGTATATAGTCCACTATGAATTTTTCAGTATCCACTATCAATTATTCAGTATCCGCTATGAATTATTCAGTATCTACTATGAATTATTCAGTATCCGCTATGAATTATTCAGTAATCTATATGTATTTGTTTTTCTTAAGGCACTTTTGAGAGTGTGCGCTGGTATTTGGAGTGTGTGTGGTAGGGATTTCCCGGCTCTCTGGGTTTGCCTTAGAGTACGTTTAATGAGTCTGAGGTCCTCAGAAATTAGGCCACAAACAAACACACACTAGCTGAGCCTACTTGAACTTCCTCAGTACGGTCAATAGATCACTCTCAGACTCAGTAAGGTCAATAGAGCCTCCTCAGACTCTGAAAGTTCAATAGATCACTCTCAGACTCAGTAAGGTCAATAGATCCTCCTCAGACTCAATAAGGTCAATAGATCACTCTCAGACTCAGTAAGGTCAATAGATCACTCTCAGACTCAATAAGGTCCAATAGATCACTCTCAGACTCAGTAAGGTCAATAGATCACTCTCAGACTCAGTAAGATCAATAGATCACCCTCAGACTTAGTACGGTCAATAGATCCTTCTCAGACTCAGTACGGTCAATAGATCACTCTCAGACTCAGTAAGGTCAATAGATCACTCTCAGACTCAGTAAGATCAATAGATCACCCTCAGACTTAGTACGGTCAATAGATCCTTCTCAGACTCAGTACGGTCAATAGATCACTCTCAGACTCAGTAAGGTCAATAGATCACTCTCAGACTCAGTAAGATCAATAGATCACCCTCAGACTTAGTACGGTCAATAGATCCTTCTCAGACTCAGTACGGTCAATAGATCACTCTCAGACTCTGTAAGGTCATTAGATCACCCTCAGACTCAGTAAGGTCAATAGATCACCCTCAGACTCAGTAAGGTCAATAGATCACCTTTAGACTCAGTAAGGTCAATAGATCACCTTTAGACTCAGTAAGGTCAATAGATCACCCTCAGACTCAGTAAGGTCATTAGATCACCCTCAGACTCAGTACGGTCAATAGATCACCTTTAGACTCAGTAAGGTCAATGGTTCCAGAAACACAGTCAAGCTGACAAGACTGCCAGGTAGTGAGTCATGATTCATCACACCAGAGAAGACGTGTCCAGTGCCCCAGAGTCCAGCGACAGTGCGTTACAGCATTCCAGCTGATGCTTCCGCTGAATGTTAGGCTTGTGTGGAACTGCTCTGCCATAGAAACCCATTTCATTGGTTCCTCCTAAGCCTTTGTAGGGTCAGTTATTCCTACCCTTTCATCTTTTGCAGCTATAGCAGCTCCAACTCTTCTGGGAAGGCTTTGCGCAAGGGTTAGGAATGTGGTTATGGGAATTTCTGACCATTCCTCCAGAAGCACATAATCCCTCCTCCACCAAACTTCACAATCGGCACAGTGCAGTCAGACCAGTACTGTTCTCCTGGCAACCGTCAAAACCTGGTCCATCACTCCAGAGAACACGCCTCCACTGCTCTAGAGTCCAGGGGCGGAGCTTTACACTACTGCGCTCCACGCTCTGCACTGTGCTTGGTGATGTAGGTTGGGATGCAGCTGCTCGCCATGGAAACCCATTCCATGAAGCTCTACACACTGTTCCTGAGCTGATCTGAAGGACACATGAAGGTTGGAGGTCTGTAGTGATGGACTCTGTAGAAAGTTGGTGACCTCTATGACCTATGACCCTCAGCATCCGCTGACCCCGCTCTATCGTTGTACGTGGTCTACCACTTCCTGGCTGAGCTGCTGACGTTCCCGATCACTCCCACTGTGTTCTAATCCCACTGACAGTGGACTGTGGAATATTTAGTAGGAGGGAATTTCACCACTGGACTTGTAGCACAGGTGGAGCATCCTATCACGGTACCACGCTGGAGTTCACTGAGCTCCTGAGAGCGACCCGTTCTCTCACTAACGTCTGTAGGAGCAGTCTGCATGACTAGGTGCTCGGTTCTACACACCTGTGGCCATGGAAGTGACTGGAACACTGGTGTTCAATGTTTAGGAAGGGGGAGTGAATACTTTTGACAATATAGAGTGTGTATATATATATGGTATCCTGTGTATCCTGGTAAGTGTCCCTGCTGATCTTCAAGACCCAGGCTGATACTTCAGGTGGCCGCTGCTCAGCATGACTGTTCTCCTATCCCCGGCTCATTAAATTCCCACTGACAGGCAGCAGAGAGAGAAAGCGGGAGAGATAAAGAGAGAGAGAGAGAGATTGTGGGATGTCGGGAAAGAGAGAGAGAGATGGAGGGGGGTAGAAGAAACAGAGAAGAAACGGAGGAGAAATGGAATGGGGTACGGGAGAGAGGAGAGTGTGGAAAGAAAAGAGGAAGAGAAGCGTCTGGCACTCGTTCATCGCTGTGCAGTGTGATGGGGGTGAAAGAGGGGCCAAGCTGTCAGCCCCCTCTGCCTCGTTAGCACACACTACGCTTAAGTCATGTCACACGTCATTAGTCTGGACAGCTGATGTTGTCACAGGGTTACAGACTCACCCGTTCACACCCCACTCAGCCCGGCTGTAATTACACGGGGCTTTAAAGCTGCACTGCGTCAAACGTGGCAATCAAACAACAGGAAACCCAGAGCCGTATAATTCCATACGTCAGCGCCCGACGCTCAGAGCTAGGCCTACTGTCTAGAACCCGCCCACCCTTCACCGGCGCCTTCTCAGGTTCCCCCATTCCACCTTAAACGGTGTGGCATGTGATGTAGTAGTCATGTGATATCTGACTGTATAACTGATTAGGAAGCGGTGTTACTCCAGGAGACGGCTTGGGAACGCCCACACCTGTATAAGCCGTGAGGCTGAACACTGGCCGGAATGCTCACGGCAAGGAGACGGGAATTACCAGCGCGAAAGTGGGTGCCGGACGGATGGGACATTTCATGTCCAGGGTTGTGTGGTCATTAACATTCCTTGACCCGCAGTGTCACGTGTGTAGCGGGAATATGTCATAGAAGGCATTACCACCCACAGTGGACAGCGCAGTGGACAGCCACGGGTGCTAAAGGATGGTCACCGGCGGCGTCCGGATAGAGCCACTCTGGCATATCCCACAGGTCAGTGCAGCGTTCTTTAGCCTCTATGGGATACGGGAGCAGAAGACTCACCAGGTGAGGTCTCTAACTGGACCCCTAGAGCAGTGGCAGCAAGCGGCGTGGCACGATGAGTCACGGTACCGGTTGTTGGGGCTTATGGTAGGCTGCATGTGTGGTGTAGACCCAAGGAAGCCGTGGACCCCAGCTGTCAACAAGGCACCATGCAGTATGCACACTGGCTTGGAGTGCATGGGTTGTGTCCACTGGTCTGCCCGAACATTGGCCGGTGCCGGTACCTTTGATTGGTTGATTACCCTTTGCACCTTCAAGGGTGGACCACCCTGGTGGTGTCATGTCTTGAACTCCAGCACACAGTAAAAGCCTTCCTGTGAACGGGTGTGCCCAAACTGTGGCGTGGTGCGGTGGGCCCTGAGCGGTCGTGGTGTTACACGTGCCATCCTGGATTTCCACCCATGGCTGGTTGATTTATCGCAGGACTGAAAAGAAAACAAGGCTCTAATTGCACGACGAGTCTGCAGCAATGGTGGAAGGCTCCGGAGAGAAGCATGGAAGGTCTGCTTTGATGCCACCAAAGAGAAAGAGAATACAGATCTCTCCTTCGCTCTCTGTGCCTCTTTCATGTTTGGTATTCAGAAGGCTCTGCTATGAGAAATTTACCCGTTCTCCCTTTTTTATTCGGGAAGAACTTCAAGAGACAGCGTGTAGGATGAAGCCCGTCAGAGCCGCAAATATCATCGTTTGTTCTCTGTGGTTCCGATCGATCGCGAATATCATTACGCTCCGAGTTCTTCCCCCTCTCCCTCCCTCCTAAAGTTAGAGCTCTCCAACTTTCCTCCACTCGCCTCAACATCTCCCTCATCAGCTCCCCCATCATCAGTAGAACACCCAGAAGGAACCAACCCACAGGGGTGAAAGCAGTGACGGGTCTTATCTCTGTACCTGACTGACCCAACAGCCACCATTACAGACCTCCAGCGAGCAGTGGTGTCCTCCATGAGTCCTCCTGTTAGTGCCACACCATCGGCAGACGGCTGCACCACGCAGGACTACATGCACACAGACCGTTACCACGACTGTCCTTAACACCACGTCACCGTCACCAAAGACTGCAGTGGTGTCGTACCAGACTGTCATGGAGGGACTCAGAATGGCAGCGGGTCATCTTCAGTGACGAGTCCCGCTTTAGTCTTGGTGGAGACGCCCAACGAATCCGTGTGTGGAGGCACCGTGGTCAGCACCGAGATGAACGGTGTGTAGTCACATGTCCAGAAGGCCTGGTGTCCCTCCACCTCCACCCCTACCGCACCATCTGCAGGAACTGTGTGAGGATGTTCAAGCTGCATGGGATGGATTATCACAGGACTCCATTAGGAACCTCTACAGCTCCATACCGAGACGTCTGGCGTGTTGGGTTAGCGAACACGGCGGCCCGACCCCATACTGAGAGACAGACTTCTGTATGTGTAGCTCAATAAATATTGATCATATCAGTCTAAATTTATCACCAGTTATTGATCCTGGTCACCTTTATCCTCCTTCCCAACACCACCGCACTCCCACACCTCCTTCTGGGAGCAGCTGTTCTGCTGATGGTGAGTATATGTCGGCGTGTTTGAATTAGCCTTTAGCATTAGCATAACAGCTAGGCAGCGTATTCACTTAGTGCCATAGACCCTACCCTGATACCGAGAGAAACTCAGGCTAGCATCAGAACTACATTCAGAGGGAGGCACGATCTGCAGGAGCAGGGCTGTAGCTGAGCTCCGCAGGAGGGAACATCTCCGGGAGCTGAGGGGGTTGGAGACAGCTGGCGTATAACTCGTCCAAAGGCTATTATTAGAGCGTACAGGTGGTTAAGTAGCGGTGCACCCAGGCAGCGCCGGTCCATACCTGCAAACCATACCTCTAAGCAAAAAAACAAAAAAAAAGTCAAACATTCTATAGCAGGGTGAATTACAGGTGGCACGGTGCCGCGCGATCTCGCCGCTGAACTCTACCGAACTCTCTGTTAAGTGTGAAACTTGGCGGATTCCCACCAACCTGCCCTTACGCCCTCGCACCACACATACTGGGACCTGAGGCAAGGCAGATTAAAGAAGAGAGGAAGAGTGAGGGATAGACAGACGGTGGGCCCGTATTGATCCGGCGAAGATCAAGGGGCGTATAGAGGGAGCGTTCGAATCAGAGAGAGGGGGAGAGAGAGAGAGAGAGAGAGAGAGAGAGAGAGAGAGGAAGAGAGGGAGATTCAGAGAGAGAGAGAGAGATACAGGGAGAGAGAGATTCAGAGAGAGAGAGAGAGATACAGGGAGAGAGAGATTGAGGGGGAGAGAGAGAGAGAGAGATTCAAAGAGAGAGAGAGAGAGAGAGAGAGGGAGGGAGAGGGAGTGGGAGATTCAGAGAGAGAGAGATTCAAAGAGAGAGAGGGAGAGAGAGAGAGGGAGAGGGAGATTCAGAGAGAGAGAGGGAGAGAGTGAGAAAGATACAGGGAGAGAGAGGGAGGGAGAGGGAGTGGGAGATTTAGAGAGAGAGAGATTTAAAGAGAGAGAGAGGGAGAGAGTGAGAGAGATACAGGGAGAGGGGGAGAGAGAGAGAGGGAAAGAGTAAGAGAGATACAGGGAGAGGGGGAGAGAGAGGGAGAGAGTGAGAGAGATACAGGGAGAGAGAGAGAGAGAGAGAGATTCAGAGAGAGAGAGGGAGAGAGTGAGAGAGATACAGGGAGAGAGAGAGAGAGAGAGATTCAGAGAGAGAGAGGGAGAGAGTGAGAGAGATACAGGGAGAGAGAGGGAGAGATTGAGAGGGAGAGGGGGAGAGAGAGAGGGGGAGAGAGAGAGAGGGAAAGAGTAAGAGAGATACAGGGAGAGGGGGAGAGAGAGGGAGAGGGAGAGAGTGAGAGAGATACAGGGAGAGGGGGAGAGAGAGGGAGAGGGAGAGAGAGATCATAGAGGAGTATACTCTTCTCTAAGCTGAGCAGACTTCCCCTCCCCTCTCTCGCTCCAGGCCTCGGCTACGGAGCTGCGCTACAGGGCTTGTTAGCTGGTCAGGTCAAAGGTCAGGTCATGACCTTATAACACGGGCACCAAAGACCTAAACGGCAGGTGGGGTTTGGGAGGAACCGGGGGCCAGTCGTAGGGCCCAGGACTGCATGCACACCCTGGATACACTAACGTCACTGGTTACAGCACAAGCTCCGCCGGGGGGAGCCCTACACACCACCCACCCCAGTACTGCCAAACCCAGCCCTATCCTGCCTGCTACAGGCATACAGGTGTAGGTGTTACTGCTGTAGGCTGAATGGGTGGGGCTTACCTGCTGTAGGCTGAATGGCCAGTAATATTTAAAGGTGTCCTTGGTTGAGACATCACTCTCTTGGTGAAGCTAGGTTGCAGTGTAGCGTCCTGTGTCAGTGCGTGTGTAGTCTGGGGGTGCGGGTGATGGTGCGGGCCCTTTAGAGCCGAGCCCTGTGTTTACTCAGGGAGGAGGGAATGAAAGGATGGTGTGGTGTTCTGGAGCTCCGGCCCGGAGCGTTGGGAGCGTGTGTAGTCTGGTGGTGCAGGTGGTGATGCGGGTGATGGTGCGGGCCCTGTGTTTACTCAGGGAGGAGGGAATGAAAGGATGGTGTGGTGTTCTGGAGCTCCGGCCCGGAGCGTTGGGAGCGTGTGTAGTCTGGTGGTGCGGGTGATGGTGCGGGAGATGGTGCGGGCCCTGTGTTTACTCAGGGAGGAGGGAATGGAAGGATGGTGTGGTGTTCTGGAGCTCCGGCCCGGAGCGTTGGGAGCGTGTGTAGTCTGGGGGTGCGGGTGATGGTGCGGGTGATGGTGCGGGAGATGGTGCGGGCCCTGTGTTTACTCGGTGAGGAGGGAATGAGAGGATGGTGTGGTGTTCTGGAGCTCCGGCTCGGAGCGTTGGGAGCGTGTGTAGTCTGGGGGTGCGGGTGATGGTGCGGGAGATGGTGCGGGCCCTGTGTTTACTCGGTGAGGAGGGAATGAGAGGATGGTGTGGTGTTCTGGAGCTCCGGCTCGGAGCGTTGGGAGCGTGTGTAGTCTGGGGGTGCGGGTGATGGTGCGGGTGATGGTGCGGGCGCTGTGTTTACTCGGTGAGGAGGGAATGAGAGGATGGTGTGGTGTTCTGGAGCTCCGGCTCGGAGCGTTGGGAGCGTGTGTAGTCTGGGGGTGCGGGTGATGGTGCGGGAGATGGTGCGGGCCCTGTGTTTACTCGGTGAGGAGGGAATGGAAGGATGGTGTGGTGTTCTGGAGCTCCGGCCCGGAGCGTTGGGAGCGTGTGTGGGAGGGGGATAATCGCGCGTGTCCTCGTTAGTTAATTGCGCTTTTCCTCATAACCTCCCCATTCTCCCTTAATCAAATTACATATGAGGAGCACTAACGAGCTGCCAGCCGCGTGGAGACAACAGAGCGGAGGAGAGAGGAGTACAGAGAACCTGTCACCCGGCAGAGAGAGAGAGAGAGAGAGAGAGAGAGAGAGAGAGAGAGAGAGAGAGGGACACGCTCATTCAACAGCTGGTAGGAGGATCTGAATAGTGTAGCTCTCTCTCTCTCGCTCTCGCTCTCTCTCTGTGTCTCTCTCTCTCTCTGTGTCTCTCTCTCTCTCCCTCCCTCTCTCTCTCCCTCCCTCTCTCTCTCCCTCCCTCTCTCTCTCCCTCTCTCTCTCTCTCCTCTCTCTCTCTCTCTCTCTCTCTCTCTCTCTCTCCTCTCTCTCTCTCTCTCTCTCTCTCCTCTCTCTCTCTCTCTCTCTCTCTCTCTCTGGCTCTCTCTCTCTCTTCTCTCTCTGGCTCTCTCTCTCTCTCTCTCTCTCTCTCTCTCTCTCTCTGTAATTAAAGATTCATTCTGTTTACAGAGAAGCTGTTTCAGTATCTGGAGCTACAGCAGCTCCGCCACTGCTACGTCTCTGTAACCAGGGGACTCATCAAAGCGTGTGTAGAACATGTTCTGATTTGGGGCCCGACGGTTCCAACTAGAACACTGGCACACTGGAATTCCTCAAACCAGTGATCAACCGAACGGCTCTGCTGGACTGGGGCCCGACTAGCTTACAGGACTGGCTGAATATGACCGCGGGGGTCATACAGGGTCACCTGCGTCCAGGCTGTGTAGAGCTGAAAGGCCTGCACACCGGGCTCTACTCACAGTCCGGAAGGATGTGCCCTGTCCGGTAGAGCTAAACAGTTAGAGTTAGAGTTCTGTGTTCAGGTTCCCAAAGCTCAGAAACAAGAGCAGGGGGAGGAGAAAGGGGGAATAGAAATGAAATGAAAAGAAGGTGCTGAGCTGGAGAGAAACGGAATAAAGGACCAGAGAGAAAAGAGAAGAGAGAGAAAGAGGAAAGTAGAAATGGAGCACTAATAGGCCTGGGTGAGAGAGAGTGGTGGGGTCGGGGTCGGCGGTTACCTGGTGCACAGCTGTGTGGGTTTGTGTGTATATGTTTGTGGGTGTGTTTGCAAGTGTAAGAGTGTGTGTGTGTGTTTGAGTTCTTTTGTGTGTGCGCGAGTGTTTTTATGTGTGTGCGCGAGTGAGAGCGTGTGTGTGTGTGTGGTTGTGTTTGTGAGTGTTTGTAGGTGTGTATGAGAGTGTGTGCGTGAGGTTGTGTTTGTGTGCGAGTGTTTGTAGGTGTGTGCGTGAGTGTGTGAGTGTGTGTGTTTGTGTGTGAGTGTTTTTATGTGTGTGCGCGAGTGTAAGAGTGTGTGTTTGAGTGTGTTTGTGTGCGAGTGTTTTTATGTGTGTGCGCGAGTGTAAGAGCGTGTCTGTGTTTGTGTGGGAGTGTTTGTAGGTCTGTGCGTGAGTGTAAGAGAGTGTGTGTGTGCGCGAGTGTGAGAGCGTGTGTGTGTATGAGTGTGTTTGTGTTTGTATGTGTGTGCGCGAGTGTAAGAGTGTGTGTGTGTCTGTGTGCGAGTGTTTGTATGTGTGTGCGCGAGTGTAAGAGTGTTTGTGTGTGAGTGTTGGTAGTTGTGTGCGCGAGTGTAAGAGTGTGTGTGTTTGAGTGTGTTTGTGTGTGAGTGTTGGTAGGTGTGTGTGCGAGTGTGTTTGTGTGTAAGTGTTGGTAGGTGTGTGCGCGAGTGTGAGAGCGTGTGCTTGTGTGTGTTTGAGTGTGTTTGTGTGCGAGTGTTGGTAGGTGTGTGCGCGAGTGTAAAAGTGTGTGTGTGCTTGATGTTGTGTTTGTGTGTGAGTGTTGGTAGGTGTGTGTTTGAGTGTGAGAGCGTGTGTGTGTTTGAGTGTGTTTGTGTGTGAGTGTTGGTAGGTGTGTGTTTGAGTGTGAGAGCGTGTGTGTGTTTGAGTGTGTTTGTGTGCGAGTGTTGGTAGGTGTGTGTTTGAGTGTGAGAGCGTGTGTGTGTTTGAGTGTGTTTGTGTGCGAGTGTTGGTAGGTGTGTGCGCGAGTGTAAGAGTGTGTGTGTGTTTGTGTGCGAGTGTTGGTAGGTGTGTGCGCGAGTGTAAGAGTGTGTGTGTGTGTGTGTGTGTGTGTGTTTGAGTGTGTGTGTGTGTGAGTGTTTGTATGTGTGTGCGCTTATGTAAGAGTGTGTGTGTGTGTGTGTGTGTTTGAGTGTGTGTGTGTGTGAGTGTTTGTATGTGTGTGCGCGAGTGTAAGAGTGTGTGTGTGTTTGTGTGCGAGTGTTGGTAGGTGTGTGCGCGAGTGTGAGAGTGTGTGTGTTTGAGTGTGTTTGTGTGCGAGTGTTGGTAGGTGTGTGCGCGAGTGTGAGAGCGTGTGCGTGCGTGAGTGTGTTTGTGTGTGAGTGTTTGTATGTGTGTGCGCGAGTGTGAGAGCGTGTGTGTGTGTTTGAGTGTGTTTGTGTGCGAGGGTTGGTAGGTGTGTGCGCGAGTGTAAGAGTGTGTGTGTGTTTGTGTGCGAGTGTTGGTAGGTGTGTGCGCGAGTGTAAGAGTGTGTGTTTGAGTGTGTTTGTGTGTGAGTGTTGGTAGGTGTGTGCGCGAGTGTGAGAGTGTGTGTGTGTGTTTGAGTGTGTTTGTGTGCGAGTGTTGGTAGGTGTGTGCGCGAGTGTGAGAGTGTGTTTGAGTGTGTTTGTGTGTGAGTGTTGGTAGGCGTGTGCGCGAGTGTAAGAGTGTGTGTTTGAGTGTGTTTGTGTGTGAGTGTTGGTAGGTGTGTGCGCGAGTGTGAGAGTGTGTGTGTGTGTGTGTTTGAGTGTGTTTGTGTGCGAGTGTTGGTAGGTGTGTGCGCGAGTGTAAGAGTGTGTGTGTGTTTGTGTGCGAGTGTTGGTAGGTGTGTGCGCGAGTGTGAGAGCGTGTGCGTGCGTGAGTGTGTGGTTGAGTCTGATAAGCATGTGGTAGTCTGCGTCTCATTAACACCCAAAAGATAGAGAGTGTCTCTGGCCCACCAATCAGAATCCTTCCTCACAGCAGCGTTATCTCTCTCTCAGCCAATGGCGCCGCATGCTGATATGAAGCCCCGCCCACTCCTGCTCGGCCTGCGGTGGAAGCCTGAATAACTGAAACGCTGAAGTCCAGAGTCACGTCCTCGAGTCGCCCAGCTCTCCGGACACCATGTCTACTGAAGTGCCAACTGACCGTGAGTGACCAGCGGGATCTCTGTCCCTGTCTGTATGTCCTGATTTAGGGTGCTCCTCCTGGAGGAGCGTGCTCCTCAGGCCGTGCTCCGCTCAGGCCCTGGGGGTGTTGGGTTATCTAGGCGGTTGGGGTCTGAATCAGGTCTCGCTGTAGGCTGGCACAGGACAGGATCCTAACCCTACATGTGTACAGGGCATGTGAACACGACCGGGGTGGACCGTATGGCACATCACGCGCCATGGACTCGCAACTTCATCCCCGGAATATTCTATTAATAACCGCGTTCAGGTTATACGACCTCGCCGGACAGCGTGCAGTACCTCCACCAGCACCAATAACAGCGGTGGCTGGATTCGGCAGGGACCGGATGCGTTTCTGGATGTAGGCCATGTCAGTGTTTAGATTGCTTAGTTGGTCCCGATTTGGTGGCCTTCCCTGGCACAGCTCCGAGGAGAATTCCCTGTAGGCTGGGATTGTATCCACTGCTGGTAGACCCGTATGACCGTACGCTTCCATACACCTGCCGATTCAGCTACTTCCTTCACACTATGGTCTTTGGCCACGCCCACATGCAGTCCCTCCTTTTAGCCAATCATCCTGATGGTGGACTCATTAGCATTAGCCACCGGGGTCTTTAGCGGATTAGAAGTTCTCCTGGAGTCCAGAACCTTTTCAGCAGCTCTTCTTCTGAGGTTCCTTAGGAATGTCCTCTGTTGGTGTCATGAAACTCTTCCACAGTCATGTGATGTGAAGATGAGACTTTAGTAGATCCCTGTTCTCCCACTCACAACTGGTCGTCATCATGCCTA
>JAMWET010001452.1:130000-193059 GCA_024036415.1 Prochilodus magdalenae | reverse complement strand
TATATAAATGTTATAAAACTCTTGTTACTGCAGTATAAACACACACCATTATGTGGACTGGTTGAGGACAGATGGCAAAGGCATTGCAGTAGGGGTGATGGACAACCAGCAGATATTTCCACAAATGCGACATGGCAGATCTGCTCATTGTTTATATAGACAACCAAGTAGGGTAGAAGTTTCTAGAATTGGTGACCACTGTGTGAGGTGATTCTATAAACACTACGTCCAGATAGGGACCTGTAATCTTAGGAATTAAAAATCATAACCCCTGTATCATATGTATTGTATCGCAGCACAGTTGCTTGCTGAATACAACACGACACCCAATACCAAGCCAATCAGTGTTAGTTTTGATATTATAAATTGCAAATGCAATTTACTTCCCTGGACTAATACACTTAATAAATAAAGTCAATCATAATAATAATAATAATAATTCAATTACTAGTTATTAACTGTTACTGTTTTTGCAGAAACCCCAGACCAGAAACCAGAATGAAGAAGGGCTGCTTGACATCTTCCCACAAATCTGGCTATATAGTAAGTTCCTTTACGTTTTGATTTCTGTGTTAAGAAGGCAACGTTGTTGTGTGTGTTGTGTTGTTGGTGAGCTGCTCTTGTTTGTGGTTGTTCAGATGCTAACAAGGTCCTCTTGTGTTTTTTCATTCATTCAGGTCCTGGAGAGTCCAGAAAGCGCAAGGCGGTCACTAGTGGCCCTGCCGCAGTCAACGGTCCATCTGCGAAGAGAGGGCCAAGCAGGGAGAGCTCGAGTATTGAAGAGGTCGATGCATGCCGCAGGATGACGACCCCCAGCTGCCAAGAAAAGCACCTCAAGGTCGAGGCACTTCCGTCTTTTCAGTATCAGCGTTCAGGAATCAGAAATGTTCAGCCTGGAGTGCCAAAAGTTAGTCTGACAGACCCCAGGGTTCAGCCTCTTGTAGCGAGTGATGTTTTGTGGGTGGGAAGAGCAGAATGTTTGGGGCTGACTGTGTTTGGGATGTGAGGCTGAAGTTTTAGCGCTGCTATGTAATATTTGCAACAGTGCGTTAATTAGGGCTCCACCAGTAATTACATTAATTGATAATTTGGGTAACAACCTTAGTATTTGACTAGCTTAACAAATGGTTAACTAATGTTAAGTAGACATGTAACAACTGTTAACTGCTTAACATGTGACAAACCTGTATTAAGTATATGTTAATTATGTTTTAAAAAATAAAATAAATAAAAATCCACATTTGCATAGTCTGTGTCCAGTGTCCCGCCCCCAGCATTACTGGATTGGTAGATATGGGCAGAACTGCTGTAATGTGGACATGCTGAGTAAACCCAGTCAAAGATGCTTTTAGGGCAGAGAGAGACACGAGATCGTTAAGCATCTACTCAAAGGGATAAACATGCAGAGAGTGAACATTAGAATTGGCCAAAAATCTCTCTAACCCTGGAGCATCATATTGTAGTTTTCAGTATTTGATGAACAGATTATAATGAAAAAAGTTTAAGGCTTCTTTAATTTTGGACTGGAGCCGCAAGACTGTACTATATACTGAATCTCATATACATACAGTACCGCAGCAGGACTTTAGATACGGCTATACTCATAAGGTTTCTCCTTCTGTTATCTTAAAGCTTTACTGTAGAATAAAAGTGAAGACATCAAACTATAAAATAGCACTCCTGGAATTATACAGTCCACCTTAAACCCTCCAGAGTGGGGCTGTACAGGGAGGAGGAGGGGGGGGTGGTAACCAGCTTCCTTAACCCTGCAGTGGAGCTGATTAGAACAAGGTTTTTATTAAACTTGTAGCAGGTTTGGAGCGATTTCTATTGGTCGGTCCATCATGAATATTCACTAACCTGAAAGGAGAACTAGAGCTTTTACACTGTGAGCAGAAAAAGAGATCAAAGTTTTTTACACCACTAAATATATATTAGAGGTGGAGATATGGAGGAGTATCATACTGTGTACATCAGGAAGTAGATGTGGTGTATCAGGATACGGACTGGGTTCAGACTCTCATCAGGTGGAGCTGATAAGTGAGACTGTAGAGTCTTATAGATCACCAAACCATCCATTAGTTTGCCTGGTAGTGTATAAAAAAAGCTGATTTCTCTGCTTTTCTTTTTTTCTTTAATTAAAACTTTTACCAGCTGTCATTTTAAGATACCTGTAGACTGTGTATCTCAGACGTGACTCTCTGTAATCGTTGTGCAGTTGCGGCTCCGGTACAGAAACCAGCGGCTCCGGTGAAGGCACCAGCGGCTGCAGCGGAGTCGAGCAGCAGTGAAGACTCCAGTGACTCTGAGGATGAAGCCAAGGCTAAAGCTCCTGCGACGGTTCGTTTCCACCTAAATACATCAGGCTATGCTCGTCAGTGGGGGGCAGCTTTCCAATTGGGCGGTCCTGTGACGTTTTGTGTGGTGTTTTAGAAAGCGGCAGCGGTGAAACCCGCCGTGCCAGCCAGGAAGAAGGACACCAGCTCCAGCAGCGAGGAGTCCGATTCGGAGGAAGAGCCGGCCAAGTCTAAAGCTGCAGGTGAGATACTGAAGTTTTGTGCTTTGATCTCGCAGGACAGAGAGTGTGTGTGTGTGTGTGTGTGTGTGTGTGTGTGTGTGTGTGTGTGTGTGTGTGTGTGTGTGTGTGTGTGTGTGTGTGAGCCCACCCAAGCGGACTATGGAGGGTACCCCATAGTGGGTTGGAGGTTAAGGACCCAGCCTGATAACTGGAGGGTCGCCAGTTCGAATCCCCAAACCGTCAGTATGACTGAGGTGCCCTTAAAGCGCTGTGCCTGGGGTCCGGACGGGCAAGTGAGTGGATGGGTTGGGTGGCCAGGCTGGAGGTGTGGCTTTTTCGTTCTGCTCTACTCAAATCCCAGCACATTCTGGATTTGACAGTTATGTCATGCTGGGAGTGACGGAAAAGACTCCAGAGGGCCAGAGTCTCCTGAGACTGAGGCGCCTAATTGGACAGGGGTATACGGGTGGTCGTTAAGCTGCTCCCGAAGGCTGTACTCGTCAAGCTAGCTGCTGCCTGATCATTGCTGGAGTAAGACCGTTCAGGAGGCAGCACATTGCTAGCACTAGCTTTGTGGTTGGTGAGAGTAGAGCTTAGGGTGGGCATGGCTCCTCCTGATGGGTGGGAGGTTGAGGAGGAGGGATGCCCGTTATGTACCAGGGCTGTATGCATATGATGCGCCTGTTGACATCATGTTGACAGTAATACCGGTGTGAGGTGTCTAGAACTTGAGTGTATAAACGCAATGTGCTTCTCAGGTGCCAAACCTGCAGCTGCGGCCCCTAAAGCTGCGGTCCCACCCAAAGCCGCGGCTCAGAAGAAGCAGGAGAGCAGCAGCAGTGAGGAGAGCTCGAGTGACTCTGAGGACGAGGCCCCAGCTAAGGTGCGTTACCACACCGCCGAGCTCTGAGCCCTCAGACACACACTTAAAGCAGGCTAGCGCTTACAGGGGGTGAAGCGATGGTACGGATACAAACTGTGTGCATTGCTGTTTTGCCTGTCACAGCCAGCAGTGAAGGCCCCCACCCCAGTGAAGCCCCCAGTTACCAAGAACGCAGCTCCAGCTGTTTCCAGCAGCAGCGAGGACTCTTCAGATGAGGAGGAGGAGGCGCCTCCCAGCAAGAAACCTAAACCAGGTACTGTCTGCAAGGAGCGTCTGAGCTGGGGTGAATATTAGTGGTGGGCAAAACAAGTGTCTTATTTACCCCGTCCTTAAACACTGAGTATCTGCAGTCAGGCTCCTTACAGTGTAGTTAGCAAAATACTGGAAGTAAAAAAAAAAAGTATTATAATTACTACAACTTATTATTATTATTATTATTATTATTATTATTACTATTATTATTATTACTACTACTTATCAATATTATTTTTTATTATTATTATTATTACTATGCCTCTACTACTATTTTATTATTATTATTATTATAACTTCTAATTACTATTACAACAACTAATTATTATTATTATTATTATTATTATTGTTGTTTTTATTATTATATCACTATTATTGCTATGACTTCTAATTACTATTACCACAACTTATTATTATTATTATTATTATTATTATCATGATTATTATCATTATTATTATTGTTACTATTATTATTACTACGACTACTTATCATTATTATCATTCTTATTATCAATATTATTATTACTATTGCTACTACTATTTTATTATTATTATTATTATATTACTATTATTGCTATGACATCTAATTACTATTATTACCACAACTAATTATCATTATTATTGTTACTATTATTATTACTACGACTACTTATTATCATTCTTCTTATCAATATTATTATTACTATTGCTACTACTATTTTATTATTATTATTATTATTATTATTATTATTATTATAACTTCTAATTACTATTATTACAACATCTAATTATTATTATTATTATTATATTACTATTATTGCTATGACTTCTAATTACTATTACCACAACTAATTATCATTATTATTGTTACTATTATTACTACAACTACTTATTATTATCATTATTATTATTATTATTATCATTATTATTATTGCTATTGCTACTACTATTTTATTATTATTATTATTATTATAACTTCTAATTACTATTATACCAACTAATTATTATTATTATTATTATCATTATTAATGTTACTATGACTTGTAATTACTATTTTTACCACAACAAATTATCATCATTATTATTGTTACTATTATTATTACTACAACTACTAATTACTACTATTATTATTGTTATTATTATTATTATTATTATTATCGTCGTTACTGTTGTTGTGCAATAAAAAAAAAATATTTGGAGCATTCAGTTAAGCATTATCATCCTTATAGTGTGGCTGAAGGGATCTTTTATCTGTATTGATGATTGATTGATTTTATTCTATCTCTAGGTCCGTATAGCGCTGTCCCCCCACCTGCAGCTCAGAGAGCCCCTGCACCAGCAGCTAGCAAAGCATCTAAAGACGACTCCTCAGACAGCAGTGAGGACAGCAGCGATGAGGAGGAAGAGAAGAAAGCTCCTGGTAAGAGTTAGACTCCACAGTCTGAGCTGCATGTGGATTTTGGTGTATGGTTTAATGACATGCTCAGGTTCTCCTTTGGTAACGTGGAACCCATTTGCTTTTGTTATAAAGCTGCACCTGCAAAGACTGTGACTCCCAAACCTGCGGCTAAGAAGGACGAGTCCAGCTCCGACAGCTCCGGTATGAGTAACCACAGTACCTGTAATTCCGATCAGCCTGTTTCTGTCCAGCGTGAATCTGTTTCTCCAGGTTTTCTAACTACGCAGCTCTCATTCTGTGATCCAGACTCAAGCTCAGAGGACGAGGCTGAGAAGTCAACTGCAAAAGCAAAACCATCTCAAGCACCTCCCGCAAAAACGCCCCCAACCAAAGCACCCCCCGCTAAGACCCCACCAGCCAAAGCAACACCTGCTCAAGAGGAAGACTCCTCATCTTCCAGCTCGGAGGACGATGAAGAGGAGGCGAAGAAACCGGCTGTCAAAACGGCGCCCGTGAAGGCTGTCCCTGCGAAGACGACACCGGCTAAGGCCACCCCTGCTAAGCCTGCTGCGAAGGATTCTTCCTCCTCGTCCTCCAGCTCGGAGGATTCTGATGATGAACCGGAGAAGCCGCCTGCAAAAGCTACCCCTGCCAAAGCCACTCCGGCTAAAGGCACCCCTGCCAAAGCCACCCCGGCTAAAGCTACCCCTGCCAAAGCCACTCCGGCTAAGGCGACCCCTAAAGCCACAAAAGACTCGTCATCCTCCAGCTCGGAGGAGTCTGATGAAGAGGAGGAGGCCAAAGCACCTGCGAAGACTACGCCGGCCAAGGCAGCACCTGCTAAGCAGGCTGAATCCTCAAGCTCAGGTGAGAACGAAGGGCAGTGATGATCCAGGTTCCATTACTTCAGTCAATCTGTCATAGGAGAGCCTGCTGGGTTTCTAGACCTGCCTTTCTTTAGCAGATAGTGGTGGACACAAACCATAAGTAGAGTGAATGACCTCCCTCTAGACCTCCACTGGAGTAACACTGAGTTACTGTACACCAACACGCTACTTACAGCACACTAACACATTACACTTACTGAGTTACTGTACACCAACACACTACTTACAGTACACTAACACATTACACTTACTGAGTTACTGTACACCAACACACTACTTACAGTACACTAACGCATTACACTTACTGAGTTACTGTACACCAACACGCTACTTACAGTACACTAACGCATTACACTTACTGAGTTGCTGCACACCGACACGCTACTTACAGTACACTAACACATTACACTTACTGAGTTACTGTACACCAACACACTACTTACAGTACACTAACGCATTACACTTACTGAGTTACTGTACACCGACACGCTACTTACAGTACACTAACACATTACACTTACTGAGTTACTGTACACCGACACGCTACTTACAGCACACTAACACATTACACTTACTGAGTTACTGTACACCGACACGCCACTTACAGCACACTAACACATTACACTTACTGAGTTACTGTACACCGACACGCTACTTACAGCACACTAACGCATTACACTTACTGAGTCACCGTACACCAACACGCTACTTACAGCACACTAGCGCATTACACTTACTGAGTCACCGTACACCAACACGCTACTTACAGCACACTAACGCATTACACTTACTGAGTCACCGTACACCAACACACTACTTACAGCACACTAACACATTACACTTACTGAGTTACCATACACCAACACGCTACTTACAGCACACTAACGCATTACACTTACTGAGTTACCATACACCAACACGCTACTTACAGCACACTAACGCATTACACTTACTGAGTTACCGTACACCAACACACTACTTACAGTACACTAACACATTACACTTACTGAGTTACTGTACACCAACACACTACTTACAGTACACTAACAATTACACTTACTGAGTTACTGTACACCAACACACTACTTACAGTACACTAACACATTACACTTACTGAGTTACTGTACACCAGCACACTACTTACAGTACACTAAACACATTACACACTTACTGAGTTTACTGTACACACCAACACACTACTTACAGCACACTAACGCATTACACTTACTGAGTTTACTGTACACACCAACACAACTACTTACAGCACACTAACACATTACACTTACTGAGTTACTGTACACCAACACACTACTTACAGTACACTATAACACATTCACACTTACTGAGTTTTAACTGTACACCAACACACTACTTACAGTACACTAACACATTACACTTACTGAGTTACTGTACACCAACACACTACTTACAGTACACTAACACATTACACTTACTGAGTTACTGTACACCAACACACTACTTACAGTACACTAACACATTACACTTACTGAGTTACTGTACACCAACACACTACTTACAGTACACTAACACATTACACTTACTGAGTTACTGTACACCAACACACTACTTACAGTACACTAACACATTACACTTACTGAGTTACTGTACACCAGCACACTACTTACAGTACACTAACACATTACACTTACTGAGTTACTGTACACCAACACACTACTTACAGCACACTAACGCATTACACTTACTGAGTTACTGTACACCAACACACTACTTACAGCACACTAACGCATTACACTTACTGAGTTACTGTACACCAACACTAACACAGTTTACTTACTTGTTATTTGATTGATGGATTGTTACACAGTTTGTGCCTCAGACCACAAAGTACCGTAGCCTCTCTCCTGTTGTTCCTGAGGTTCCTGGCGGGGGAAGGTGTACTGTTATCTGTAAAAGCTTTAATGTATGATTGTTTGTTATACAGATTCTGACAGCTCAGAAGATGAGGCTCCTGCTAAACCTGCAGCCACGCCCAAGTCTGGTGGCACACCCAAACCTGCAGCCACGCCCAAACCTGCAGCCACGCCCAAACCTGCAGCCACGCCCAAATCTGCAGCCACGCCCAAGTCTGGTGGCACACCCAAACCTGCAGCCACGCCCAAACCTGCAGCCACGCCCAAATCTGCAGCAAAGCCGGCTGAGAGCAGCTCAGACTCTGACAGCTCCTCTGAAGAAGAGGAACCTCCTAAGAAAGCCGCTGCCACACCTACCTCTAAACCAGCCCCTACCCCAACCAAACCGGCTGCCAAGGCGGCAGAAAGCTCTGACTCGGAGAGTGACAGTTCAGACTCCGAGGACGAAGCCCCGGCAGCTAAACCTGCTGCGGCCACTCCTGCAGCCAAAGCTGCACCTGTGGCTGCTAAACCTGCAGCCAAAGCTGCGGCTGCTAAGCCCACGGCTCAGTCCAGCAGCAGCGAATCGGACAGCTCCGAGGAAGAAGAAGAGGAGGAGGAGAAAAAGGGCAAAGCTGCCCCTGTCTCTAAACCTACTGTGACCCCCAGCACAGCTAAGAAGGCTGAGAGCAGCAGCTCAGACTCTTCAGACAGCTCGGACTCGGAGACAGAAGCTCCGAAGGCGACGCCGGTCAGGCCTGCAGTGACCAACGGAAAGACGGCCACGCCCAAAACGCCTGCCTCGGCGGCAAAGACGCCCACTGCGAAACCCGCAGAGTCTTCATCCTCCAGCGATGACAGCTCTGACGACGAGGAGGAGGAGACGACGGCAAAGGCAGCTGTGAAAACCACACCTGTGGCCAAGACCACACCAGCCGCTTCGGCGAAGGCCAAGCCAGAAAGCAGCTCATCAGAGAGCTCGTCCGAGGAAGAGGAGGAGACAGAAACTACGAAGACTCCTGCTGCTACTCCGGTGAACGGTAACGAAGGCTCCATTTAGATACAGGGTTATTCAGAGGCGCATGCACAATACTGCAGAGAGATGGAGCCTGACAGTTTATTTAGTTCCTGCTGAATAACAAACGCGGCACCGGCCCGCCAGCAGAGCGGCGGGCGCTAAAAGGGCGTTTGTGTTTGTAGATGCTCTTACTCGAAAAGCGTTTGGCCTTCTGTGCCCTTTAAACCACTCTCGTGGCTTTTATTGCTTTTAGTGCAAGTCGTCCAATTAGGACCTAAAGCTCTCGTCGTTTGAAATGTCACACCGTCTGCTAGTACTGCTTCCACGGCAACTCGCCGAATCCTTCAGTCACATGGGCTGGAGGCGGGTCTTGCGTTGTATTTGGGTTTGCAGTCACCATAGCTGGATGTGTGTCTGTTTTCACAGAACTGGAGCCCATAGTCTGACCTCCCCTGATGCTTTCTATCCACAGGCACAGCTGGCAAGAGGAAGAGGGGGGAGGAGGAGGAGGAGGAGGAGGAGGAAGCGGAGGGACCTGCACAGAAAACGCCCACCCAGAAGAAAATCGCCACCTCCACGCCTCACTCTTTCCCCAAGGCCAATCAGAAGGTGAGATGGTTATGTCAAGCTAATAACACGGTGCCAGGGTCTCGGTTGGTCCACGTTGACTTTCTGCACCAGCAGTGATGTACCGTACCTTTCGGGCGTCCTCGTCAGCTGTCAGGTTCCTGCTATCCAGTAAAGCTCATATCATAAAGCGGTCACCCTCATCCGGGTCCGTTTAGCCGCTCCTCCACTGCTCACCTCTGCACAAAATGCACTCCTCTATCCCACAGACTCCACCGTGAGGCAGAACATCACACATCAGCTGGATTTTAGCCACATGGGTGACCTGTATAAGAAACTCCTCTACCACAGAGCATGCTGGTGTATTTACTGGCATGTCCATATGTGCAGGATTCATTTGCCCCGAGGAGGTGCCCGTCTCTCGGTGTGACTGTATGCGAGCATGCAGTCGATATGAATGATTGACATCTAGACACGGCTCCTCATAGCAGGTTCTCCTTAGGCTTATCTTAAAGCTGTACTGTAGAATAAAAGTGAAGACACCAAACTATAAAATATCACCCGTGGAATTACTAGTCCACCTTAAAACCCTCCAGAGTGGAGCTGTACAGGAGGAGGAACCAGCTTCCTTACCCTGCAGTGGAGCTGATAGAACAGGGTTTATTACTAAGCAGGTTTGGAGCGATTCTATTGGTCGGTCCATCATGAATATTCACTAAGCTGAAAGGAGAGCTAGAGCTTTTACACTGCAGAAAAAGAGATCAAAGTTTTTACACCGCTAAATATATATTAGAGGTGGAGATATGGAGGAGTACCATACTGTGTACATCAGGAGTAGATGTGGTGTATCAGGATATGGACTGGTTCAGGTGGAGCTGTTCAGTGTGAGACTATAGAGTCTTTAGGATCACCGACACCATCCGTTTAGCTGGGTGTGTCTAAACCTTTGATTGATAGTGGTAGGTTCCAAAGGGAGTGAGGGACGTTGTGGATTTGGTTAAACCGTGGTGCAGCAGTAACTCGTCTTTCCCACTCGTACATACAGTAGCTGCACCATCACACCGGTCAGGAGACGTGGTGGTTCGGAGCTAGCATGGCTGGTAAACAGGAATGTGACACCTGCTGCAGGTTTGAATGACACACGATTCTGATGGAGATGTGGGAATGATGGGAAGCACTTGATTGTGTGATTGAACCAGGTAGATGGTTAATGTGTACCAGCTGAGACGGCGCCAGATGTTCAACACACCCTGCTTATGCTGGATATGTATTGCACCATCTTGCCGACTTGCATGTCCTCTTCCTCCGACTCTGCTTTGTGCACTTGGCGTTTGCCGGGGGAACCTAACGCTCGTGGTGAAGCACCATCATTAAGCATACACCTCTTCTTCTTTGTGTCTGTCCCTCTCTGTTGTGTTCCTTTAAAGAAAACCAGTGATCCTTTCCGTAGAATAAGAGACGAGGAGATTGAAGTGGACCCCCGCCTGGCAGACAACTCCTTCAATGCCAAGGTAGCTTACAGTAATCCTTCTCGACAGCCGTGCTGAAAGTATTCATGCTCCTATCGTACTCTACTGACTCATCCGTGTGTCTTTTAAGCTGGGAGCCAGAGGAGACTGGGGCGAGAAGGCCAACGATGTCCTGAAGTACACCAAAGGCAAGTCCTTCCGACACGAGAAGACCAAGAAGAAGCGGGGCAGCTACAGAGGGGGCGCCATTTCCACCACGGTGAACTCCATTAAGTTTGACAGTGACTGAGCTCCGAGCCCATGAACCATCATCCCTGTGTACTTAGTGAAGTCAGGACTGAGGTCTCTGCCCCCCCCAGTTATCCCACCCGGGCTACTTTTTTACTCATCCAGAACTCTGCCGCTGCATCGTAGGAACTGGCCGCTGGGCTTCTGCATCGCTGGGTGTGTGTCTCCGCTGGGCTAAGGCCATTAATGAGGAGTTGGAGAAGCAGGTCTGAGCAGGACATCAGCCACCCAAGTCAGTTACATGGATCAGCCACAAGGTGGTGCCCTTCTGTTAGTTTTCCTCCTTTGCAGTAGTGAAGCGAGATTTTTGTTTTTGTTCCTGGTGACTAAGTACCACGTTATCTAAACGGTCTCAGAGGCTTATTTGCAAGTAACGAATGTTTCTCCTTAATTGTGCTAATCGTGGTTACGCTCAGATCCTCACTCTGGACACGAGGGGGATGGAAACTTTCTTTTATACGGACTGTATCTTTGTTGGAGATGTCCAGGTTGAATGATATCGGCGTGTATGTACTGTTAATGACACAGATCGGTTCTTTAATAATGTTTGGGATGTGCCGTTTGAGTCTGGTTACTCCATTTCATGTAAATTAGAAGCCATGCGGATGAACGCCGGCTCTGGGCCAGCAGAGCTCGCACCGTCGGTGTCCTGGCAGTTTTAGTTCCTGGAGTCTTATTTATCTTCCACTGGTTTGTTGAACTGCTTCAATATTTTCTTTTTTTGTTTTGATCGAATACTTTCTAATTAAAACTCGACTCTGTCTTACCTGCCTGGGTCTGATCATTCACTCTGGTGCTCGTTTTGACCTCTCTTGGTTTTGTCTAATTAGCAGAAGGTAGCAGCCGAGTCTCCAGGGTGGCCCCTCTCTAATAACCATATCTTCACACGGAGGAGCGTCGGAAAGCCAAACAGGGAAACGGGGCAGTCCTTATTCTGGGGGTCCTTTAGAGCAGGACTCCAGTTTAATACAGCATCACTTATCCTCCTGCTGTGCGTGTGACGTAATGTGATATGACGCTGTGATGTCGGTGAAAGAGTTCAATCACACTTCAAATCACAATGCAGTTTTATTAAGAGGCCAGTTATTAAAATCTGTCTTATATGGGAAACAGTAACATATCAGAGCTGTCCAGTGTCTGTAGATGAGATTGACCAATCAGAGACAGTCAAACAACCACCTGTTGTGATGTCACAGCCACGGCTATCTGCAAAAGGGGATGGTCTGACTGACCACCAGGCCGGGACTTCTTTTGGTATCTTAAGTCATTGCTAGGGTGCAGATAGGTGGTTGCTATGGGTATCAGATGGTTGCTGGGGTTGTTGCAGTGGAATCAGGTGGTTGCTAGGGTGTTGCTGCGGCTTCTCAGGTGGCTGCTAGGGTATCTTAAGGGTTGCTGTGGTTGCTAGGGTGTTACTATGGCATTTCAGGTGGTTGCTAGGGTTTTGCTTTGGTATCTTAAGGGTTGCTAGAGTGTTACTATGGCATTTCAGGTGGTTGCTAGGGTTTTGCTTTGCCATCTCAGGTGGCTGCTAGGGTATCTTAAGGGTTGCTAGAGTGTTACTATGGCATTTCAGGTGGTTGCTAGGGTTTTGCTTTGCCATCTCGGGTGGCTGCTAGGGTATCTTAAGTGTTGCTGTGGTTGCTAGGCTGTTGCTATGACATACTTAGGTGGTTGCAAGGGTGTTGCTATCGCATCTCAGGTTGTTGCTAGGGTATCTTAAGTGTTGCTGTTGTTGCTATGACATATTTAGGTGGTTGCTAGGCTTTTGCTTTGGCATCTCAGGTGGCTGCTAGGGTATCCTAAGTGTTGCTGTGGTTGCTAGGGTGTTGCTATGTCATTCAGAGTGGGTTTGGTGTTAAATGCTTTGGGCTGGAAGGACAGCGTTGTTCAGGGAGGTGCTGAATGGAACCGGATGTCCAGCTCCTTCACAGAATGCCCTGCTGATTCAGATGTTTTAGTGGTTTTGTGAAAGTTTTAATCTAAAATATAGAATTTCTGTCAACGTATTTTAGGTGCAGGCTGCTGAAGTAGTCCCCAAAGAAAACGATATGATTTTCCCCAAGGTTGGTGCTGCTTTATTTAAGGTGGAACCTAAAGGTGGAATAAGATGGTCAGTAAGAAGTCACTTGTGACAAGAGGAACGGGTTAACCTCAGTCTGCCCCCAGGTTAAAACCTGGTTCTGTCCCCCTTGGCCCTCAGGACGTTGGGTAGGCTGATATGTGGTGTTGAACTAGTAGTCAGAATTCATCCAGTTTATATGTAATATGTAAATTATCATTTCAGTATAATCTATAGCTACTCAGAAACTGGCCAAGCCACATTTAGGTTGCTGCATCCCTCTTATTTCACCGCTGGCCCTGGCAGGAATCAGCTGGAGGTTCCTAGTACTTCACACAGGGTTCTGTTTTTTAAAGTGTACAGCGGTAGGATGCAAGTACTCATCCTCAAAAGAACAGCTGCACCTAGAATCAACCGACGGGTCAGAAACTTGGGTGGGTTTGAAATTGTGAGAGATGCTAATGATTTAAGTTGGCCACACATATGATGTGAGCAGGGACGGGCCTAATCGCTGTACCCGACTGACCCAACAGTCACTAGTGCAGAAATTCATTGAACTGTAATGTCCTCCATGAGTCATCCTGTTAGTGCAGCACCACTGGCAGACGGCTACTCGACACAGGACTACATGTGCACAGACCGTTACAATGACTGTCCTTAACACCACGTCACCGTCACCAAAGACTGCAGTGGTGTCGTACCAGACTGTCATGGAGTGACTCAGAATGGCAGCGGGTCATCTTCAGTGACGAGTCCCGCTTTAGTCTTGGTGGAGACGCCCAACGAACCCGTGTGTGGAGGCACCGTGGTCAGCACCAAGATGAACGCTTTGTGGTCACACGTCCAGACGGCCTGGTGTCCCTCCACCTCCACCCCTACTGCACCATCTGCAGGAACTGTGTGAGGATGTTCAAGCTACATGGGATGGATTATCACAGGACACCATTAGGAACCTCTACAGCTCCATACCGAGACGTCTGGCGTGTTGGGTTAGCAAACACGGCGGCCCGACGCCATACTGAGAGACAGACTTCTGTATGTGTAGCTCAATAAATATTGATCATATCAGTCTAAAGTTATCATCAGTTATTGATCCTGGTCACCTTTATCTTCCATCCCAACAGCACCGCACTCCCACACCTCCTTCTGGGTGCAGCTGTGATTTTGATGATGAGTGTAGGTAGTAGTTTCAGTTTTACTGTTTGGCTTTAGTGTCCTATTAGGGTTTCAGTCTGTCGAGTCTCTGCAGAGCTGAAGTGCATGCTTGGCCAAACTCAGCCCTACCGTAATGACTGGACAGCTGAAGTACGCCCATGCTCTGTTCTACAGAGTGTCCCTTTAAGGCCTCGGCCAGTAATCAGAAGCCCAGTTTCCAGTCCAAAGCCACTGCCTACGTGTGTACTAGCTACATTACCCAGACTGCCGACGAGCCTGGTGGGGCTGTGTGGCTGCTTCAGCAGTTCTTCTCCGGGGTTCTGAGGTGCTTTCATTGCTGTTCTATATAAAGTGTGGTCACCTGCATGTGTTACAATCTTCCCCAGTCGGTTTGCTTGCTGGCAGTAATGTATCTGCTGCAGGTGCATCGTGCTGCAGAGGCCGGTGGTGAAGCGCAAAGCCAAGTGCTGACCTAACAGCAGAGGAAGCAGGCAGCTCGAGCTCAGCAGCCGCAGCGCTGTGGCTATAGAAGCTCAGGATATGACTGCGAGTTGGGTTTCCTTCCCACACCTCGGCTCGCTTTGAATAATTTTCATATACACTGTTTTTATAAAAATGCACGATGTGATTTTCTTTCTTGTGGGATGGATAGAAATCAGGACATGCAAATCAAACTTTAGATGCACCATCATACACTATATGACTTGTGTAGTGATGGGTGTAGGTTCACCAGCACAGTTTTGGATAGCAGGTGAAATCAGTGAACCACATTTCACATCAAATCACTTTGGATGAGTTTGTTTACACCTCCATGACTGAATTACGTAGGAACTGAGATCAGTCTAACTCCGCCCCCTCATGATAAACACGATCACGATGCATTAATAACAGGCCTCCTCTTCAAACAGCCCCCCTAATGTTTGTCCGTGTCCCCTTATGGTGGCAGTGATGCGGCTTATGAAAGGCTCCTTCTGTGTAATCATCTCACCTGATCAAATTTAACAGCATGCATTATTTATTTCCTGACGCTCGGTTATGTGTCCACTCTGTTGTTCCATGCTGTACCTTGTTCCCGGTGGAACGTAATTTCACTCCACTGTGTACATGTACGTGCGGAATGACGATAAACAGCCTCTTGACTTCCCTCACAGCTCCTCTGTGTAGATATCTGGGATTTGGCGACCTCTCTGGTGGAAATGTGTAATTGCAACATGTGGGGGAAAAACATTTGATCTGTGCCTGAAACTCTGACGTGTTATTTTTGGGGGCTCTGATGCCTAACAGCATAGTGCATACGATCCAGTACACTCAAACAATGCACTGCAATCAGTGGGGTACAGGTAAAATCAACAGGAGATAGGAGATACCCATAGTGCACTGTGTTGTTTGGTGTCATCATGAATCAAAGCCCATCTCCTTAATATTAGCTAGCTATGAGCTGATTATGAGTGAAGTGGAACATCGTTAATGTGGAATTACAGGAAGCGGCTCATGGCTCTGCTACTGCTGCCCTACAGTAATCAGACTACACACAAGCTACAAGCTAACACTTCTCTCACACGAGACGACCGACTGAGACAGGAGTTAGACAGACAATGAGGCTGTATCCCAAGCAGCACACTCTGGAGCATCATATACTGCACTACCGAGAGCACTTCTAACGGCGGTTCATACACACTGTGTATAAACACATCTACGCAGTATTCCAAAACTAGGAAATTCACTGTCCCTACAGGATGCAGAAAAGCTGGTTCATGCCTTTATCACTTCAAATTCTTCTCCTGGCGTATAAGGCTCTAAACGGCCTCACTCCTCTGTACCTCACCGAACTCATCTCGTATTACGAACCGTCATGTGACCTTAGATTGCAAAGTGCAGGTTCTCTATAGGTGCCTAGAGTGAACAAAGTTACATCAGGGTGCAGAGCTTTTTCATACAAGGCTCCCCAGCTTTGGAATAACCTACCAGTCAGTGTTCGGGTCTTGGTTCCTCTCCCTCTTTGCCTCTGACGCCCCTTGGCTTGATCCCTGGGGGCTCGGATACCAGATTCTCCGCAAAGCTGCTTTGTGACAGCATCTGTTGTAAAAGGCGCCATAGAAATAAATGTTGGCTTGACCTCTTTAGTGTTTCTGTTTACAGTTTGGGACGCGACCAGAAAGTACCATTACTGGATTCGGCCACTAACACCACGGCGACATCCACACAGACTGTAGTGGTGTCGTGCCAGACTGACATGGAGAATGGCAGCGGGTCATCTTCGGTGACGAGTCCTGCTTTTGAGACGACCAACCAATCCGTGTGTGGAGGCACCGTGGTCAGCACCAAGATGAACGGCTTGTTGTCACAGAAAGAGAATCCTCTGAATCCTGTTTGTGGGGGTCCGAAGCACAACTGATATTAGTAGACGTTCTTCTGCCTGTTGTGTGCAACTGCACCTTTCTACCAGAGAGGTCTCCAAATCCCCGAATCCTACCTAGTGCTGCTTTAACCACAGGGGCTGTTTTAGCAGATACTGGAGGAGAAGCGATGATGCATTTGACTTTGATGCAGTAGGGTTGTGGTCTGGTGAGTTGATGTAGTCGTCTGTGCTTTTCTATGAGTAAACAATTCATCAATGGTGGGATATTAGCCATAGAGATCCAACTGCAGGGTGACTCTTCATTCACCACTCAGACCAGGAGACCACAGAAGTCATGGAAAATGCTTTAATATGGTTGATAAACTCTTATACACTCATTCAACAGCATTCAGAAGAGTACACTACATTACATAAGAGCTGGAGAAGTGTTTCTGGAGTGATAAATAAAGCACACTGTAGTGCAGCGATATGGCCACTTCATTTCAAACAGTGTCCTTCTGAGTTTTGTGCTGCAAGCTTATGTCACCATGCTCAACGAAGTACTGGAAGTACAGGTGTGATAGGCGAGAGGATGGACTACAGGGCTCTGGTGATGAGTCCGTTTGCAAAGCAGTGACACAAGGATGCTTTAATTCGAATCAATCCAGTGCATGTGCTACGTGTGAACGCACACCCAAAATCATAACCATCAATCATCCACATTGATTCCCTCAGTTCGTACAGCAACACGCCGACATCTGTAGTAAAGGGTAGACCACCACAGACCATCTCACGCATCTGCTCACTGGCTTCAACATGACTGTCTATGGTAACCAACCGTGTGCTACAGATGCAGTGGCTCTCAAACCAGTCCTCAAGGACACCCAAGACGGTCCCCCATGTGTTGGGGGTTGTGTTGGGGATTGTGTTGGACCGGCCTGAGGTCCCGGAGGACCGGTTTAGAACCCACGACTTTAAAGAAATGCCTTAACCCAGACGAAACACCCAGCTATATAGAAGACCGCCATGAAAAAATAAATGTATTCAGGGAAGTGTGTAGAAGCCGAACACGCACATACATACACACGCTGCAGCGCTTTCCTCGTGCAGGAGCTCTGGTACCTACAGCGCGCTCGCCTGATTGATCTGGCTCATCAGGCGAGACATCTTGATGAGTCCATTCCAAGTGCCACAAGGAACCTGGTGACAAGAGGACACCTTTCGCTGTCATCCCTCTCTCGCCGTCATTCTCTTCTACTGCTGTTTAGGCATGGCGAAGTCCCAGGCGGTGTCCTGGGCACACTTCCACATGGCACGCACCAGCCGGGTGAAGCCCATGTCCTTGGGTTTCTCCAGTCCCCGCATCAGCCTCTGCTTCATGATGGCGATAAACTCCTTATTGCTCAGCTCGCCGTTGCCTGTGACCGAGAGATGCCACTATGTTATGTTTCAGCAGAGCTGTCTTATGGGGGATAACTTGCTTTCTCAGTAGATGATGTAACATATTGGCTAGTCAATACAACACTTCATAACACACAACATATATATATATATATATATATATATATATATATATATATATATATATATATATATATATATATATATATATATATATATATATATATATATATATATATATATCGTCGCTGTCCAAAGAAAAACACGTATCTCCATTTTTGTTGATTTTTACTTTTATGCCTCATTGGATCACATGAGCTGCTGTTTACAGTGTCTGTGAATTTCATGAAGAATGGACCAGGCCAAATGGGCCAAAACTGACTGGAAAGACGTCTGGTTCCATAGACTTCCATTCAAACTAAATGAGGTTTTTGGCCTCTCCTGTAAAGTTGCCATTCTGGAGATATCTGTTTTTCTTTGGCCGTATATATATATATACGGCCTGGCCAAATAAAACGTCACCACCTCGATTTAACTAAGCAAACAGGTATAACCCTGCCATTGGACAATTACTGCATGGGTGATTATGTTTCAGTGGGCAACATATTATTTAACCCTGACTGATGCAGTGAGTATCTTCTCATTAGTTAACCAACCATATGGAGAGACGCATCCTGCGGTCGTGGAAAGATGTTCATTTGTTTCAGAAGGGTCAAATTATTGGCATCAAGCAGAGAAAACATCTAAGGAGATGCGGAAACTACTAAAGTCGGGTTAAGAACCGCTCAATGCATTATTGAAAAGTGGAAGGGCGGTGGGGAAACATCATCTTCCAGGACGGAATGGGGTCGGAAAATAATCCTAAAGGATGCGATCGATGATCACTGAAACGTTTGCTGAAATCAAATGGTGGAAACACGGCAGTAGAAATCAGGGAGATGTTTAAAAGTGAAAGGAAGAGCAACTCGAGGGATCGGGACTAAACAGCTGTGTAGACTTTAGAAAAGCTCTTGTCAGTGGGGCTAACTGGTAAACACGGCCTAAGCCTAACCCTAGGGAGCAGAGATTAAACTCTGGAGAGACAGCCGAAGTGATCCACTCATCATGCCTAGTGTCTCCCATACAAGCCTTTGGGGGCAATGCTGAAGTTGGTCAGGTCTAGGTTCAGCAGCTGACTACCTGAATATCCTGAACCACCTTGTTATTCCATCAATGGATGTTTTTCATCCCTGATGGGAATATTCCATATGATGACAAGGAGATTCCATAAGATGGCAATGCCAGGATTCATCGGGCTCAAATTGTGAAAGACGGTTCAGGGAGCATAAGAGATCATTTCCACACATGGATTGGCCAACCACATTGAGAGTCTTTGGGACGTGCGGGAGAAGACTTTGCACAGCTGTCCAAATCTCCCATCATCAATTACAAGGTCTTGGGGAAGATTTAATACTCTCTGAACTCTGACATTGCAGACGCTTGTGGAAACAATGACACTTCTACACATAGGTACTAGTACTATACACATATTTATATTTATACAGTATATATATATAGTGGGGGGAAAACGATGACCTGTGCAGAAAATGTGTTTCCACTGTCTGTGCCTAGGTTTCTTCCCTGTAGTGGACGTGTTAACTTATGTTAACCTATAACTATATACACTGACAGGACCCTTCATTAGGACCACCTCGTGGGACTCCTTGTACCTCCATGTATCTGCACTCATTGTCCCCCAGCACTACTGACACATAGGACCCTCTGTAGTTCTACAGTTACAGCCTGTAGTCCATCTGTTCCTCTGTATACTGTATTACCCTGTTCTTCAAAGGTCAGGACCCCCACAGGACCACCACAGAGCAGGAGAGCAGGTATATGTTGGGGTGGATCATTATGCTGGATGAATATGCTGGACCTGCTCCTGTCCACAGGGTCGCTTACCGTCACAGTCGAATAAGGCGAACACCACATCACAGACGTGATCTGACAGCTCCACCTTCGCTACTGTGCGAGCCACTTGCTTCATTGTAGCTGAGGGGAGAGAGAGAACAACAAAAGCTTAGAGGGTCTCATCTCCCTAAAAGAGCTAACTCAAAACGAGCACAGAGAGGAAAGAGGAGAGGAACAGAGAGAGAGTACTGACGAAATAGAGAAAGAGAGAGAAAGAAAATGTCCAGGAAGAGTAATAGATGGGGTAATAGACAGTGGGTACGGAGAGTAAGGAGAGAGAGAAAGTGAGAGAAAGGATCATTACTCAATACATGAAAAATAATTCAAACCTGACAACAATAACCAGAGAGAGAGAGAAAGAGAGAGAGAGAGAGAGACAGAGAGAGAGAGAGAGACAGAGAGAGAGAGAGAGAGAGAGAGAGAGAGAGAGAGAGAGAGAGAGAGAGACAGAGACAGAGAGACAGAGAGAGAGAGACAGAGACAGAGAGAGAGAGAGAGAGAGAGAGAGAGAGAGACAGACAGACAAAGACAAACAGAGATAGAGAGAGAGAGAGAGACAGAGAGAGAGAGACAGAAAGAGAGAAACAGACAGACAGAGGCAGACAGAGAGAAAGAAAAAGAGAGAGAGATAGACAGACATACAGAGACAGACAGACAAAGAGACAGACAGAGATAGAGAGAGATTGATAAAGACTGAGAGTGAGAGAAAGTGACAGATGGAGACAGACAGAGAGACAGAAAAAGAGACAGACAGAGAGAGACAGAGAGAGAAAGAAAGAGAGGTCAGATGAGTAGTGGAGGAGAGGTTTAGGCTGAGTTAAGACTGCTGCAGAAAATGTAATTCTCTAAAGAATTAAGAAGAGAGAGGAGAGGTGGGAGGGACAGACACAGCGAGAGAGAAAGAGAACAGGTAGGAGGTAAGGAGGGAGAGAGTGAAAGAGAATAAGAGTGAGGAGGAGTGGGATTTAGAGAAAGACGAGATCTCAGGTGTAGGAGTGGTGCACACTGTGTCTCTATTCAGACTGTTGACCTTCATGTAGCCTCAAATACGACCTTCCAGAAACTCCACACCGCCCTCTCTCTGTCTCTCTCTGCTGCACATTGTGTCTGACGCACTGATAGCACTCTGATAAACGTCTGACTTACAATGTATTTAATCAGTTTATTTTAATCCGTCTGTAGCGGAGGGGTCCATGAGGGGGGCTGTGGTGCAAAGTAGTCCCCAAAGGAAACATCTATCAGATCTATGGCGTCATGTACACTCATCGATAGCTGCACCCAGCAGGACTCAACTGTCAGGAATGAAACTTGGTGGGTTTGACTTCATGAGACATGCGGATGATTCCAGTTTCCTAGCCACCTGCTACCATTGACAGACGGCTGCACTTATGCAGGACTACATGCACGCAGACCGTTACCACGACCGTCCTAACACCACGTCACCATAGACTGCAGTGGTGTCGTACCAGACTGTCATGGAGCGACTCAGAATGGCAGCGGGTCATCTTCAGTGACGAGTCCCGCTTTAGTCTTGGTGGAGACGCCCAACGAATCCGTGTGTGGAGGCACCGTGGTCAGCACCAAGATGAACGGTTTGCTGTCACACGTCCAGAAGACCTGGTGTCACTCCACCTCCACCCCTACCGCACCATCTGCAGGAACTGTGTGAGGATATTCAAGCCGCATGGGATGGATTATCACAGGACTCCATTAGGAACCTCTACAGCTCCATACCGAGACGTCAGGCATGTTGGGTTAGCGAACACGGCGGCCCGACGCCTTACTGAGAGACAGACTTCTGTATGTGTAGCTCAATAAATATTGATCATATCAGCCTAAATGTATCATCAGTTATTGATCCTGATCATCTTTATCTTCCTTCCCAACCGCACCGCAATCCCACACCTCCTTCTGGGTGCAGCTAGTACTTTGATGCTGAGTTGGAGATTTAAAATGTGATTGACAGCTGTAATTAGTGATACCTGACTCCTTAAGCAGTCCTTTTTCCCAACACACATCCTAAATTTTCTAGCCTAACTTTAGAAAGTGGAGTCCCCAATTAATTTGCACCAATTTGGATCGTCTTATATCTTATCTTCCCAGAAATGCCTGATAAAGGAACAACTTGCACTAAATGGTCGTTACATAGAGCATGGATGAAGGGTGATCTCTGACTTTGCTGCAGTACTGCACACTCACATACTCGACATCTTCATCAGTTTAAGGGACAGACTCAAACCGAATGAAGCCTCCTGAGTTCCAGCATGGTCACACATGGCTAGCACACACCATGCTGCCATAGTTACAGCCGTCAGAGTGATTCAGGCTTCTACACTAGATCTGATTTACTGGAGTTACACCAGCCGCCGAGTGCTTCAGTGGAGAGAAGCAGCACCCTTAATATGTGCAGCGCTGGCTACTGCTCGCCAGGATCGATAGAGAGACGGTCTAAATGGACAGTACAGTTATCTGCTTTGGGGGTCTGGGGGGGGGTGACTGACATGAGGTCAAATCAGAGACAGTAAACAGACTCGTGCCTGAAACTGCAGTGAGCTAGTGAATGGAGACAGTTGGGGTTAACACAGGTTACTAGTGTTTGATGATGAAGCAATCAGGACGGCGGTCACTTCGTTTTGAGCTTGTTTTGACATGCTGGACAGAGCTCGGTTCTAGCTAACAGAACCTGTCCTCCTTCAGTGTTCTGTGCTGATGATGATGTGAATAGACGTCAGTGTCAGACTAATGAATGAGCTTCTATTAAAGACTGGTGGACTGAGAGACACTAGAGTCTCTTCACTTACACTGAGCTGATGAAGAGTCCTGTTCCAGAAATGATAATAGGACATTAGAGCCGTAATAAACCATGCTCCTGTTACTCTCCATACTTCAGTACATCTGAAGGTACATACTTTAGTACTGGTACTCTCCATACTTCAGTACATCTTAAGGTAAATACTTTAGTACTGTTACTCTCCGTACTTCAGTACATCTGAAGGTACATACTTAAGTACTGTTACTCTCCATACTTAAGTACATCTGAAGGTAAATACTTTAGTACTGTTCTCTCCATACTTAAGTACATCTGAAGGTAAATACTTTAGTACTGGTACTCCCCATACTTAAGTACATCTGGAGGTACATACTTTAGTACTGTTACTCTCCATACTCAAGTACATCTGAAGGTAAATACTTTAGTACTGGTACTCCCCATACTTCAGTACATCTGAAGGTACATACTTTAGTACTGGTACTCTCCATACTTCAGTACATCTGAAGGTACAAACTTTAGTACTGTTACTCTCCATACTTAAGTACAGCTGAAGGTAAATACTTTAGTACTGTTCTCTCCATACTTAAGTACATCTGAAGGTAAATACTTTAGTACTGGTACTCCCCATACTTAAGTACATCTGAAGGTAAATACTTTAGTACTGGTACTCTCCATACTTAAGTACATCTGAAGGTACATGCTTTAGTACTGTTACTCTCCATACTTAAGTACATCTGAAGGTACATACTTTAGTACTGTTACTCTCCATACTTAAGTACATCTGAAGGTAAATACTTTAGTACTGGTACTCTCCATACTTAAGTACATCTGGAGGTACATACTTTAGTACTGTTACACTCCATACTTAAGTACATCTGAAGATAAATACTTTAGTATCGTTACTCTCCAAACTTAAGTACATCTGGAGGTACATACTTTAGTACTGTTACTCTCCATACTTAAGTACATCTAGAGGTACATACTTTAGTACTGGTACTCTCCATACTTCAGTACATCTGAAGGTACATACTTTAGTACTGTAACTCTCCATACTTAAGTACATCTGAAGGTACATACTTTAGTACTGGTACTCTCTATACTTAAGTACATCTGAAGGTACATACTTTAGTACTAAATAATCACACTGCCCAATCAGCCCGTTTTGATTTTATTCTTTTTGTGACGTCATTTAAACACTTCACCACGTCACCTACACATATACCGGCCTATCCGACAGCACACTCCATCATTCCTGCTGAAGTTCCACAGACGGAGCTCATTTATACATATCAGCCTGCTTTATTCTGAGGGATAAAGGCGGGTTTGGAAAATGGTCACGTAAAAATGAATTATTTTTACACGTAAACTAAAATTTGGTACGTAGACTAAAACATAAAACCATAAAAGATGGAGGATTTTAAAATACCTCTCTACCAACTCTAAGCAAGACACAGGAGAGGTGGAACAAGAGACATAAAAAAGATAAAGTGAACGAGAAGAAAGGGATGGAAAGTAATGCTGGGAATGGAGCCAGGAACTGTTTTTCAGCCTAGAGGCCTGATGGAACAAAGGGAGAGTGAGGGAGGACAGGGCAGAGGGAGGAAAAATGAGCAGAGCAGGAAAAGCATGGGTAATGCTGGGAGGTGTGGTTAAAGGGGAACTGGATCTTCAGTGGATGAGATTTGAATAAAGTCATTCAGAGTGGTCTGACATGAAATGTCCTGTTCTAGAGAAACTTAGTGAGGGAGAACTGCTCACAGTGGTGCTGATAGGAACCAGGCGTCTCCTAAGGCTCCCAGAAGATAAAGTACTGCTGGGACTATGTGGGAATATGCTGCCTGGTGTCCGAGATATTGGTTTATGACGGTTTTACAGGAAGTGTTCAAGGCTGAAACGTCCTTCTTGAAAGCCATTCATGGCCCAGGCTTTTACCAGCTGTATTATATCATTATCAACATCACCCCAATGCTCTCTGTAAATTATACCCTCAATGCTCTCTAGTAAATAGTCATCACTGAGTAGTTACTCGTTCCAGTAGTTAAGTTTCTCGGGAGTAGTTTTCTCGGAAAGTATCTGTGAGTAGATTTTCTCTGAGTAGTTAAGTATCTCAGAGTAGTTAAGTTTCTCTGAGTAGATAAGTTTCTCTGAGTAGTTAAGTTTCTCGGAGTAGTTAAGTTTCTCGGAGTAGTTAAGTATCTGTGAGTAGATAAGTTTCTCTGAGTAGTTAAGTATCTCAGAGTAGTTAAGTTTCTCTGAGTAGTTAAGTTTCTCTGAGTAGTTAAGTTTCTCTGAGTAGTTAAGTATCTCTGAGTAGTTAAGTATCTCTGAGTAGTTAAGTATCTCTGAGTAGTTAAGTATCTCTGAGTAGTTAAGTATCTGTGAGTAGTTAAGTATCTGTGAGTAGTTAAGTATCTCTGAGTAGTTAAGTTTCTCTGAGTAGTTAAGTATCTCTGAGTAGTTAAATATCTCTGAGTAGTTAAGTATCTCTGAGTAGTTAAGTATCTAAGAGTAGTGAAGTTTCTCTACAGTGAACTATTTTTCACATTAACCTACTCTGAATGACTTCCCCACCAGCCCATCATATAGAAATGTGAATTCCCTTTAAGGAGTGTACCTTTGTCTATGGAAGCCCCGGCCATATGGTAGAAACTCAACGCGGTATCCACATCATTCACATTCTTCAGAAACGTGAAAAAGTTCTCCACCTCTTCAAAGGTGATACCCTATGAGAAGAAAAGGACAGACAGGAAAGAAATGTTCATCAACTGTATTTAAACTGTATTTGAATCATTCAAAGCACAACTGATTTTCAACAGTGCCAAGTCATATAAAATATTAAGTAAAAAAGAAGTACAGCAATTAATAACTACAATCAAGAAGTTACAGTTAAGTGGGGCAATTAAGCTGCAATAAGATACCATCAGGCTCATGATTAAATATTTAATATATATGCCAGTGTAATAAGAGTATCTAGTTCAAGGCCGTCTGTAGGAATATGAAGCTGTATCTGAAGTCTTCCCCAGTCAGAAATAACCTGAGGTACACTGAGTACTGAGCATTACTGAAGCTTCTGACCTTCCAGTGCTGTATAGAGGTGCTATATAAACAGAATTTATATAAAAAGTTATATCTATATAAAAAGTTTATGGAGACCGGCTACATAAAAACACAACTAGCAGAAATGGCCCATGGTCCAAACCCATCACACCATTCTATATAAAACACAATGACTTGTATATTTATCATCACTTATAAACCTGAGCGCTAAATGATAAACAGCATCAGGAGTCGACAACATGCCTGTAGGTCAGAACAAGACAACATGCCTGTAGGTCAGAACCAAAAGGAACAAGGCCTTACTTCTACCGGACATGGAGGAAGCAAGTTTAATGCCCATTAAAATAGCAGGGCTTCACCCCCAAGTTGTAAGCAAGGTTAATTTGTAATTTGAACGAGTTTAAAATGAAGCTAAATGGCGTTTTAATGACATAACATTCATACAAATATAAATGTGACACCAAAGACGCATTTTTTCCTTTTCCTCTCCATTTAGCACAAAGCTTTTTATAGCATCTGGTTCCAAGAAATGGAGAAAATGAAAGGCTTTAAATAACCAATTAGAATCAGCAGAGCAGAGCACAAAGTCATCAGTATGAATACGGGCATCACATCTACTTAAAATACAGCAAACCGAAACAGAAAACAGTTCAGAACAGATCCCTGCAGGCCACAATTACGACGGCAAGTCTACTATCTTGATCCACTGAGATATCAGCCTAGTCTCAGCAAGGGCCGAAATGTCAAGGAGGCTGACACACAAACACAATCAGGTTTCTGTCTAATATTTAGATCAACAAGCTTTATATAAGCTGACAGCACAAAGAAGTGTCACCACCTCCATCTACAAGGTGGACCAGCGAGGTAGGAGTGTCTAATAGAGTGGACAGTGAGTGGACACAGTGTCTAAACACTCCAGCAGCACTGCTGCGTCTCATCCACTCACACCAGCACCACACACACTAACACACCACCACCACGTCAGCGTCACTGCAGTGCTGAGAATGATTCACCACCCATATGGTCCTGTAGGGGTCCTGACCATTGAAGAACAGGGTAATACAGTATACAGAGAAACAGATGGAATATATATATATACAGATCAGGCAGATCATTATGACCACCTCAGTGGATCAGCTACCATATAGGACACTCTGTAGGTGTACAGGTACAGACTGTAGTCCATCTGTTTCTCTGTATACTGTATTACCCTGTTCTCCAATGGTCAGGATCCCCACAGGACCACCACAGAGCAGGTATATGATATGATATGTCTGATAATACCACTGTGTCATGTTTTATGATCGATAATTGTCTTGACAGTCACCACAGTGTTTAAGGTGGTAGTAACTTCAGGCTCCTGCAGGTGGCACTGCACGAGGATGATGGGGCTATGAACACCTGCGAGATGAGAGTGACGGGATCCATAGCTTGAGAGGAGGTGCTACAGTGCAGGGAATGTCTCGTTCCGTGTGTGGCTCCAAAGCAGATGTTAATGATGAGCTGTAGAGGTTCCTAATGGTGTCCTGTGATGATCCATCCCATGCAGCTTGAGTAGTCTCACACAGCTCCTGCAGATGGTGCGGTAGGGGTGGAGGTGGAGTGACACCAGGCCTTTTGAACACGAAAATCTAAATGTTGCATTAGCCGTGATACCGTCGGTATTCCGGAGATGAATGTGGGGAGATCAGAAGCGAATGAATACCGCTCGTTTTAGGCACAGGTGTATCCGAGCACACACCACAGCATTATACTGTATAACAGCAACAGCCATTCAGCCTGGAACAGGGACAGCTATCAACCGACTCATTATCATAACAAGGTATACATGGCCCAGAAATCACCAGCATATTAAAGCTGTGCTGGTATTTACTGCTCCTGTGTGTGGAGTAAGAGGTATGGGATTAGAATATTTCCCATTATACGGTCTGTTCTTTATGGGCTCTGGTTGGTTAGTAAGTCCGTTTCTCCGGCTGCACTGTGTAAATGACACTCAGCAAGGACCTCAGTTATGGATCATACTTTGACCCACTCATAAATCTGTCTTGCCCATTCATCTATGGGCCGCTCCTGGGAACTGTGTGTGTGTGACCACGCATGTTTTGATGGGGATATTTTTATACGGCTAATAAACTGATTACAGTCCGGAATTATAAGGGCTCGGAAATGGAATTAGGCTCATTTCCGATTCCTCTCAGACTCGCTACTATTTAAGCCATAAAGATTTGTGTTCGACAAACGTCCACATAAAAAACACATAATGAATAAACTAGTTATGCTGTAATCAGGAAAGCACGTATTCTGCATGTTCTGGTGTTTTATTTTTCACTCGTGATATTTATGTCGTTTTATGTAGCAGGGACAGCTATAATTCATTCCGACCTTTATCCACCCTTCAAGGCTGATATATGAGCTGTTCTGATTGACTGCCCTGCGCTGAACCCCTTTCATAAACCAGTCCGGGCTAAAATGCATTAAGGAAAGGCACTGTGCCTAAGAAAGCATACACCAAGCCATTTATCACAAACCTCAGGACAACAGGACACACTGGGACCATCCAATAGATGTCTATAACATACACCATGCAAAGCTCAAATCATCTTACAGAAATGATTACAATAAAGACAATTCATAATTTCAATTCATAAGTGTGTAGTATGTCAGTATGACCACCTCAATGTAGCTACACTCTTAATCAGCTCCACTGAGCATACAGAAGCCTCTGTAGTTCTACCGTTACAGACTGTAGTCCATCTGTTTCTCTGTATACTGTATTACCCTGTTCTCCAATGGTCAGGACCCCCACAGGACCACCACAGGGCAGGTATTATGTGGGTGGTGGATCATTCTCAGCACTGCAGTGACACTGATGTGGTGGTGGTGTGTTGTGCTGGTGTGAGTCAAGGATTCAAGGAGCCTTTATTGTCATTCGCATCACATGTGGTACATGGGGTGGAACGAAATTGTAGTCAATCAGACACAGCAGTGCTGCTGGACACCTCACTCTCACTGCTGGACTGAGAATCGGTCAAACAACCAAAACTGTCCAGTCAACAGCGTCCTGTGGGGCAGCGTCCTGTGACCCCTGATGAAGGACTAGAGGATGACCAACACTGCACTGTGCAGCAGCAGATGAGCTATCGTCTCTGACTGTCCATCTACAAGGTGGACCAGCAAGGTAGGAGTGTCTAATAGAGTGGACAGTGAGTGGACACAGTGTCTCAACACTCCAGCAGCACTGCTGTGTCTGATCCACTCACACCAGCACCACACACACTAACACACCACCACCACGTCAGCGTCACTGCAGTGCTGAGAATGATCCACCAACCACATAATACCTGCTCTGTGGTGGTCCTGTGGGGGTCCTGACCATTGAAGAACAGGGTAATACAGTATACAGAGACACAGATGGACTACAGTCTGTACCTGTAGAACTCTAGAGTTCTCCTATATGGTAGCTGATCCACTGAGGTGGTCATAATGAGCTACCTGATCGGTATATATATATATATATATATATATATATATATATATATATATATATATATATATATATATATATATATATATGTGTATCTATTAAGATAAAGGTAAATCTTGAACTGCTATGCAACATGTAATGTGAGGAGTTGCCGTGACAGACTGAGTCTTATAATACGACTGTGTCATGTTTTATGATCGATAATTGTCTTGACAAACGGCAAAACGTTTGACATCATGGTGGCTAGAATATCCTTAGCAGAAATTAGCATGTGTCATAAACTGTCATATCAAACATTATGGCATCCAGCATGACGAGCACTGGCAACGGCAACTACACACTGTAACACGGCTGAACAAATTTGTCTTAACAACTCGGCAGCCTTGGGTTTCAGAGAGACGGTTTAGGTCAAAATCACTGCCGCTGGAACAAAACCTTGTATCCCAAAGATGCTAACTAGAGGAGCAGGAAACAACACTTTAAAGTCCAAGCTGCCTGAAAAGTACGAACACACCCATATAAAACAAAGAGGGTTTCGTGGACAGTCATCCAATTTCAGTGGCAAGCTGTGGGGAAACCCGTTAGGCCACGTCACCAACATGGCGATGGTCCTGAATGCCAGCATCTTGGGAAGGTGCACTGGAATGTGCAGACAGCTAAGTGTGCCCTCTGTAGAGGACGTGTTCATTCTCACCTAGAACAGAATATAACTTAACAGGGACCCCTCAAACTTCTGTGTGCAGCTGTACCTCTGGATGTTGCCCTGAACTAGCTGATCAACTGAGGATCCAATGAAATGCTGCTTATCGCAGACATGATGTGGGCTACAAGGATTCGGCATTAGTGAGCTTTAAGACAAACTCAAAAACAGAAACTGGCTAAAACTAGAATCAATTGTCTGCAAGCTAGTGAGCTACCGTGAACCGCCAAAGACACTTTGTCAATTCATCAGAGACCAGGAGCAAGACGGAGGACACCGGAGTGAAATGGAAGACAGAAAAAGAGCTGTTCGCTCATGAAGACTAAGATATAGGAAGGAGATGGAGAGCACTCAGACAGCAGTGCAGCTCATCATGATGTAATATACGCTCAATCTGTCTCTCACATTGACACGCTCCATTATAACAGCTTTTCCTTTCCCTCTCTCTTTCTCCCTCTTTTATTCCTGAGGAGAGTGCCTGTGCAGTTGTAGACTGATCGAGGCATTCACACAAAAGAAATATGAACATTTCCAGACCTAAAATCTTCAAATCTGTCCCACCAATAGCTCACCATTTATATATATAATGATTTGATTGAATTAAATTGATGTATTTTAAACCAGATCTGAAGCAGTATGACTGTAATGTGGTGCTGTGTTCATCGTGTAGCCCTAAGGCCATAGACAGATCAACCCGATATGGAAAACATCAAAAACATGATCTCACCATCCGCTCACATCTCTTGTGTAAACTCGAGCATCCTGTAAAGACTGCAGCCATAGCCGACATGCCTATACTTCATGGGGCTGCATGAAAGGGAACAAAGCTATACTATACAAGTTCTGGGGAATTGGAGACCTCTCTGGTGGAACCGTGTAATTACATGTGGATAAGAATTATGTTAATTGGGTCGTGTTTCGGACCACCGGAATGGTCATGAACTGGACAAGTTTCTGGGTGTAGGTTCACATCAGTGTTCAGACACTCTTCAACCAAAGCATTGCACTGTTGGGCCAGATTTGGTGGATGCCTTCCCCGTCAGAATTCCGACGAGAATTCCCTATAGACTGGGATTTTAGCCACCACTGGTAGACCCGTATGACTGTACGCTTCCACACACCTGCAGATTCAGCTACTTCCTTCACACTATGGTCTTTGGCCACGCCCACATGCAGTCACTCCTTTTAGCCAATCATTAACATCTGCTCTGGAGCGTTTTCCACACATGGAACGAGACATTCCCTGCACTGTAGCACCTCTTCTCGATCTATGGATCCCGTCACTCACACCCCACAGGTGTTTATAGCCCCATCATCCTCGTGCAGCGCCACCTGCAGGAGCCTAAAGTTACCACCACCTTAAATACACAAGGTATCTCATTTTTTTGGCTGGTACACTTGTAATGGTGATTTTTTAACCTGTGCATGTGACGTTAATACATGAATGCGTATGATGCTGACTAAACTCCTGATCCAACAAGTTGTTACAGGCAACTTGCAGTGCAGCTTTAAAATTCAATTCAATTCAACTTTGTCATTATACCATATACGGGGTTGTACAGTATAAGGAAACACGGTCAGGCTCCTTCTCCAGTGCAGTTGAAGAATGTGTATATATATTCACTATATATATATATATATATATATAGTGTAGTGCAAAGACAAATAGACGAAGACGATGTGTGCAAATAGTACAGTGTGTGTAGGACATGTGCAAAGAGTAGAGCAGTATCAGTAAGTATGTGGTTGTAAACAGTATGGGTATAGTGTACAGTGCAGGTGGGAGAGTAGCAGCTTAATGTTCAGGTAACAGCCAAATTGCTTTGTACAGATGTTCAGTATAGATAAATAAATATACTGTAGATAAATAAGAACAAAATAAAAACGAAAACAGCTGGATGTTCAAGTATTAGAGTTAAAGTGCGGTACAAACAGTCTTGTCAGTAGTACATTAAAGAGTGAACTACCACATGCAGTTGGTCTACATTCATTACTGTATAACAAAAATCCATGAAATCAGTAAATATGATGTTCCATGTGAGTGTTTTATCAGAGAACGGGTATTTGTTATTGTTGTGAACAGAAGTTTGAGTACTGCTTGTTTAGGAATGTGGACAAAACATCAGCAAAAATTCCCCTCTGTAGTAATAAAGCGGTGCCTCTTTGCTGCCGCTGATAAATAAGCCACTATCTTTCTGTGCACTCTTGAGTGCTGTCTGTTTGCTTCACTCTACTGTTTCTCTGCTCCAGTGCTGATTCTCAGCTCTCTCTCACAGTCAACCGCCGACACGATTCAGCACGCTCAATCAGCCAAAACAGCAACGGGCCGACAAGAGCCGACGCTCACATAAAGAAGGACTGAACCCGGGTTCATTGAAATGGCTGTAGGGTTTATAGCTCACCTGAGCATCTTTGAACATCTTCTTCAGGCCTTTCTGCATCTGTTTGAGTTTGCGAGACTGAACCCCGCTGTAGGCCAGGAGCATACCTCCAAACTGCCTCTCTGTGATCCTGCCATCCGTTGGGTCATTCCGCTCAAACTGTGGACGCACAAATACACAAACACAGAGATCTGTTTTCATACCATGTCAGGACACCACGTCAGAATTAGAGCCCTGTTCTAAAGAAACCTGTTTAAACTACACCCAACATCAAAGTAACAGCTGCACCCAAGAAGGAGGTGTGGGGTAGGAAGATAAAGGTTACCAGGATCAATAACTGATGATACATTTAGACTGACATGATCAATATTTATTGAGCTACACATACAGAAGTCTGTCTCTCAGTATGGCGTTGGGCCGCCATGTTTGCTAACCCAACATGCCAGACGTCTCGGTATGGAGCTGTAGAGGTTCCTAATGGAGTCCTGTGATAATCCATCCCATGCAGCTTGAACATCCTCACACAGTTCCTGTAGATGGTGTGGTAGGGGTGGAGGTGGAGTGACACCGGGCATTCTGGACATGTGATAAACTGTTCATCTTGGTGCTGACCACGGTGCCTCCACACACGGATTCATTGGTCATCTCCACCAAGACAAAACTGCACAGCTGGCTACCAAGGGTGCTGGCAGCAACAGCATGACGCATGGAGGGCATCACTGAATGTCCGCAATTGAGTCTGTTGGGTCACTCGCTTGTCCGACAACCCATTGGTTCTCCCTCTTTACGGTTACGGGTGCGTGCCATCTTCTATCCACTGCCACCAATAGCCTGCTATGGCAGTATCCATACAACCGGTATGGTGCACAGTAGGTCAATAAGAGCATCCTGAGTCCTACGATGCGACCTCTCAAATTCCTCCAACTGCTGGAATTGATTCAGGAATTGTATTCAGCAAATGTCCTGAGATTTCTTTCCAGCACTTTTAGTATCCTATATAAAACTTTTAAATAAAGTAAACATATTTAAATAAACACCATGTAAAGTTTAATCTGGGGAACAATAAATGAGTTAGAAAATTAAATCTGAAGCTGCATCACACTGGCCAAGGTAGTGTCAGTAGTGTACGTGATCATTTCAGCCCCGCTGACAGCTGTGCTCTTCCTCTCTCGCCTTCACACATAGCTGGATGCAAGTCTCTGCCTTCTTGTGTGATGATGCATGAGCTAGCTCTGGCTCAGAAAGCCACAAACCTCAAGCTGCAGTACCACTCAGAGACTCAGCTGTCTGCATTATCATTCAGACAGCACAGCGACACTGGTGCTGGCCTATTTGCACATATGCTTACTAGAGCCTTCGCTCTAAATAAGCCTCACTTCCCTCGTTTACAGAAAGTCCTATCTAAAGTCCTCCAAGACAGGGCTGCGTTTCACTCTTCCTCACAGACTGAGCCTTATAAACGCAACCCAGGGATGTGAAAGTCTTCATTAGCTGGATGCTGGCAACAGAGAGAGAGAGAAAAAAGAGAAAGAGAGAGAGGGGGACAGAGACTGCAGTATAGAAAGGAGAGGGTGGGGGATTGTGGGGGTCTGTGCCAAGATAGACTGGACAGGGGGCTGAATAAACCTGATCAGACCTGCTGTCTCAGCACTTGTGTTAAAGGACAGAGAGAGAGAGACAGAGAGAGACAGAGAGAGACAGAGAGAGAGAGAGAGAGAGGATAGAGAAGAGAGAGAGAGAGAGAGAGAGAGAGAGAGAGAGAGAGAGAGAGAGAGAGAGAGAGAGAGAGAGAGACAGAGAGATAGAGGAGAGAGAGGAGAGAGATAGAGAGAGAGAGACAGAGAGAGAGAGACAGAGAGAGAGAGAGAGAGGAGAGAGATAGAGAGAGAGAGAGAGAGAGAGACAGAGAGAGACAGAGAGAGAGAGAGAGAGAGAGAGAGAGAGGAGAGAGAAGAGAGAGAGAGAGAGAGAGAGAGAGACAGAGGCTGCTTAAAGCAGTGACACTGAGGCTGCTGTCAGTTTGCCTCTACGCCTGTTAACTGCCCTCAAAGCCCCTGAGCCTTTTTCTCCTGTTAACTCGTCCATTCTTTCATTCCCTGCTTTCATCACCTCCCTCTTCAGTCACTCCGCTTCTTTAAAGCACATGTAGTCTGGTATTCCTCCTGACCTCAGCCTTGGAATTCAGCTATTCATCTTAAGACTTACAGTTCAGTAACTAGGGCTGGCTGCAACAGAGTGGGTGATAACAGCACACCACACTACACCAGTAAGAGTCCCAGAGCCACACTCTACTGTATTACCCTGTTCTTCAATGGTCAGGACCCCCACAGGACCACCACAGGGCAGGTATGATGTGGGTGGTGGATCATTCTCAGCACTGCAGGGACACTGACGTGGTGGTGGTGTGTTGGTGTGTGTGGTGCTGGTGTGAGTGGATCAGACACAGCAGTGCTGCTGGAGTGTTTAGACACTGTGTCCACTCACTGTCCACTCTATTAGACACTCCTACCCTGCTAGTCCACCTTGCAAAGGTACAGTCAGAGACGATAGCTCATCTGCTGCTGCACAGTGCAGTGGTGGTCATCCTCTAGACCGCTGAGCAAAGAGTGAGTAGATACATGGAGGTGTATCTAATGAAGTAGGTTCATATTGTTGCTGATCTCCAAAGTGGAGCATTCCTACTGGTCCTAACATCATGGCACTGGTATCAGATTGCTGGTGGGGTGAGTACCCACATTAGGGGTGGAGGGGGATTGTGCGTGTTAATGTATGTGCAGATCTAGAGATTTAAGGTTTCTGGTGTTTGTGTGGTTGAATGGACTACAGCCTCGCTCTCCGTCTCTCGCAGTACCTCCAGCTTCAGTACGTCGTGCTGCAGTTTCCTCTGGAACTCCAGGAAGCTGCCGATGGTGAGTTTGCCCTTGAGGTCTGCACCGAAGAAGTAGGTGGTGAGAGCCGAGCTGCAGCCCGTCGTCCTCAGCGTGTTGCCTGTGGTGGAGCGGTCCCTGTGCCTCATGCCCATGCTGGTCTGAGAGCGGATTATGCTCTGGACCTGTGATACACACATGCGCGCACACACACACACACACACACACACACACACACACACACACACACACACACACACACAGCGGGTCCATAAATTAAAACTCTGGAGGGCGCTGTATTCACACAACATCATACAGAAGCCCTGTCATACTCGTTTATTTATTAGGATGGCAAAACAGGGATGCAGAAATGAATAAGCCCTGAAGGGGACCATGCCAACACTAGTCTCACCTAGCACCGGAAAAACACCGCCCTTTCAAAATGAAATGCCAGAGGGCATCAGAATAAACAAATAACTGTGATACAAACAAGCATATACAAACTAGGGATGCACCGATCTGAATTAGGATCGGATATCGGCTTCAATACGAATTAAATTAGCTGGATCGGGTTTCAGATAAATAGGCCGATCCCCACTCTAATCCGTTTGCGATGCGCGCTATACCGTCAGTAGCATGTTAGCGGGGTGGCTGCAGATGAACTGTCACACCTCAGCGAGGCTCGAAATTTGGTCGCTGTGATCACAGACCAGCGCTACGAGGTGAGCTGCCAGTTCCCCAAGTGGAGTGAACTCAATGTGCTGAGGGAAAACAAAAGCTGCCAGGAGGAAAAACCGGCGAGCTCAACGGAGCAAAGCAAACCGATTACCTCGAACAAGAAGGAACCTCACAATGAAACCCTGCTAACGGCCAACTCGAAAATGTTGTTCTTCTTCTCGGTACGTCAGCAGTGTGAGTGAGCTCTGAAGACCGGGAGAAGCAACCTGCCTCGAGAGGCTCGAAACCCTATACTGGCTAGCCACGAGAGACATGTGCATGTGGCAACCTGAACTCAACACTGAGCAACCGACACGCTCACTCTTGGGTAGCGTGAGCTGCGGGTGTTAGCCTTTGCTGCTTGTTTGCTCATTGGTTGCCCTTTGTCTCCCCAGGGTGCCCGTAGGTGGACCTGCAGGAACCCGAGACCTTACAGTAGACTTGACTTACGAACAGGAACAACAACATGGAGCGAGCCAACAGCCATGACTGCAGACATTCAGCAAGCAGTGATGTTCTCCATCCTGATAGAGGACACAGGACAACGCAGGACCACTGCACAACGCAGGACCCCATGTACACAGGCTGCTACGACGACTGTCCTTAACACCATGTCAACATAACCAAAGTCTGCAATGGCAAACAACATCTTCAGTGACGAGCCACACTTTTGGCTTGGTGGAGGCGACCAGCAAATCTGTGTGTGGAGGCACCGTGGTCAGTGCCAAGACGGACAGTTTGTCGTTACACGTCCCTCCACCTCCACCTCCACCCCTACCGCACCATCTGCAGGAACTGTGTGAGGTTATTCAAGCTACATGGGATGGATTATCACAGGAGACCATTAGGAACCTCTACAGCTCCATACCGAGACGTCTGGCATGTTGGGTTAGCATCACTTCTGTATGTGTAGCTCAATAAATATTGATCATATCAGTCACAGCTTCTCAGGAGCATCAGGATCACAGCTTCTCAGGAGCATCCCGATCACAGCTTCTCAGGAGCATCCCGATCACAGCTTCTCAGGGGCATCCTCATCACAGCTTCTCAGATGCATCCTCATCACAGCTTCTCAGGGGCATCCTCATCACAGCTTCTCAGGAGCATCCGGATCACAGCTTCTCAGGAGCATCCTGATCACAGCTTCTCAGGAGCATCCTCATCACAGCTTCTCAGGAGCATCCCGATCACAGCTTCTCGGAGCATCCTGATCACAGCTTCTCAGGAGCATCCTCATCACAGCTTCTCAGGAGCATCCTCATCACAGCTTCTCAGGAGCATCCCGATCACAGCTTCTCAGGAGCATCCCCAACACAGCTTCTCAGGAGCATCCCGATCACAGCTTCTCAGAAGCATCCCCATCACAGCTTCTCAGGAGCATCCCGATCACAGCTTCTCAGGAGCATCCCCAACACAGCTTCTCAGGAGCATCCCCAACACAGCTTCTCAGGAGCATCCTGATCACAGCTTCTCAGGAGCATCCTGATCACAGCTTCGGGTGAGTCTCTAGATTTACGGTCCTCAAGCAATCAAACTGACTCACCAAGCATTTGATTCGTCACAGTGTGTTTAATATATACGCACTTACAGTTCTTTTCAGCCTCGGCTTTGACTACAGTCACACCATGGGCTGTCTGAGGAGGCTGAGCTTATGAGATCTCAGGGAACAGTGGCTCATACAGCCCAGATTAATGCTCTGTCCTTCGGCAACGCAGCCAAATCCTCTCATTCCAATTACCACTCTGAAAAACTACATCAACACTTTACTCTGCTAGAACAATAGTGAGAACGTCTATAGATGTCACTCCGGCTCCCTCAAACTCTCCTGGCTTGATTCAAGAGCAGTGTGCAAATTATAAATAACAGGGGCTGCAGTTGGTGAACTTAATAGAGTCATTACACAGTGATTGTTCTTCAGATCGAATGACTCTCCTTCACTGAATTATGCTGAGTTATTCAGGAGGAGGCAATTGTTTTGCTCAGCAGAGCCACACGCAGGCTGCTGCTAATCCGGGCTGAGAGAAATTCAGGTACAGCCCCGAGCACGCCTGCTCATCCAGAACAGGCACTAATTAATGTGGTCACGTTCCGGCACCAAATATCCAAATGCCCAAACGGGACAATTCTTAAAGAGGATGTGACAGGCGACTGGTATAACGGAGCTTAAAGAGAGCGAGGCTGTTTACCTTTCCTGTACACACACCTGCTGATAAGGCTGTGTTTATGAGCTCTAAGAAATAACTTGCTGATTATTATAATGAAGGCTTCCTTTGTCGGTTTTCAATCATGTTATGTATTAATTAATCAGGGAAGCACAAAAATGAACATTTTTGGCTGAAGCCGACACCAAACTAAATGAAACACATGGCCGTTTCTCACTGTGCCACTTTCATCATTCACCACTGCATAAATTAGACAGGCTAAATCCCAGACAGCGGATGTGCGCTACATCTGATATGATATGGCACTGCTGGCCCACTGTCTGCACTGGGAATCTGTTGTGAGCCCAAGGTGGCCCACATATTTACAAAGTGCATTTGGCACTAAACCACGTCTGGTCCACTTCTGGCACAGGTACGGCAGAGTTGCCTACTTTAGGATGAGGCGTGGAACTAATATTGCTACTAAGGGGGTTTTACCTCTTAGCAGTTGGCACTATCCCCTGGAGCTAAGCAGAAAAGGTTCTGCTCTGGTTCCCGTCTACATCCGGGAACTAGCGAAAGCTAACAGCGTCCATAAAACGTCATTGTTCGGTATAAATGATTCAGCCTTGTCATAATTTCGGTCGCCGAACATTGTTTATATCAGGGGTGCATCCCTAATATGAGCTAGTCAATATGTCTGAGTGTTTGCCACACTTGGGCTAAAAGAGTTTGTCTAGTTAGCTTCCTAACATCGCCTCAGATGCAGTGCACTGCTGTTAGCCAATCTGTTAGCCAATCAGATACTGGCTTGGGGCAGGAAGAAATGCCCCTGGCCAATCGAGCGCCTGTTGCTGGGCAGAAAAAAAAAACATTGCTGTAAAACAACTGGCCACATTTTTCAGGTGTCAGGCTTAGTAAACACGGCTAACAGTGAGAATCCCCGCTCAAGAAACCGTCAAACCCGTCAAAACCGGTGTCCCTAGACTGGCGGACATTGTGGACAGCGTACCCAACATCTTTAGTATAACCTAAAGCAGCAACTTCTTTCATTCTAATCAATGCAAAAACACAGTTTACAGAGGGAACAACCGGCCCTGCGCTCAAAGTAACAGCCCTCTTAGTTACTCAACAACTTAACCGAATTCAGTGGACAACTGGGATCAAATTCAAGCAGACCCACTCAGGCTTGATTACTGCCAGTCCTCTTAAACAGAACCTTTCCAGCCATGTGCGGTGGGCTAAAAGGTCTCAACAAGCGGCACAATTTACCACAATCAAAATAAATTCTAGAAGAGATGAGCAAGAAATGTATTAAATCGATCAGTCTGGCAATGCTTACAAAGCCCTATCTACGGCTCCGGGATTCCAACGAACCTCAGAGAGAGTCATTATCTCAAAATAGAATAACTTGGAACAGCGGGCAATCTTCCCAGAAGGGATCGGCCTTCCAAAATCCCTTCATGAGCATAGCAACGGCTCATCCAGACCCAGGACCCATCTGAGGACATCCAGAACCCATCTACAACCCAGAACCCATCTGACATCCAGAACTCATCTATAACCCAGAACCCATCTGAGGACATCCAGAACCCATCTATAACCCAGAACCCATCTGAGGACATCCAGAACCCATCTATAACCCAGAACCCATCTGAGGACATCCAGAACCCATCTAAAACCCAAAACCCATCTATAACCCAGAACCCATCTGAGGACATCCAGAACCCATCTAAAACCCAGAACCCATCTATAACCCAGGACCCATCTGAGGACATGCAGAACCCATCTATAACCCAGAACCCATCTGAGGACATGCAGAACCCATCTATAACCCAGAACCCATCTGAGGACATGTAGAACCCATCTATAACCCAGAACCCATCTGAGGACATGCAGAACCCATCTATAACCCAGAACCCATCTGAGGACATGCAGAACCCATCTATAACCCAGAACCCATCTGAGGACATGCAGAACCCATCTATAACCCAGAACCCATCTGAGGACATGTAGAACCCATCTATAACCCAGAACCCATCTGAGGACATGCAGAACCCATCTATAACCCAGAACCCCTCTGAGGACATCCAGAACCCTTCTATAACCCAGAACCCATCTGAGGACATCCAGAACCCATCTATAACCCAGAACCCATCTGAGGACATGTAGAACCCATCTTTAACAAAGAACCCATCTGAGGACATGCAGAACCCATCTATAACCCAGAACCCATCTGAGGACATGCAGAACCCATCTATAACCCAGAACCCATCTGAGGACATGCAGAACCCATCTATAACCCAGAACCCATCTGAGGACATGCAGAACCCATCTATAACCCAGAACCCATCTGAGGACATCCAGAACCCATCTATAACCCAGAATCCATCTGAGGACATCCAGAACCCATCTATAACCCAGAATCCATCTGAGGACATACAGAACCCATCTATAACCCAGAACCCATCTGAGGACATGTAGAACCCATCTATAACCCAGAACCTATCTGAGGACATGCAGAACTCATCTATAACCCAGAACCCATCTGAGGACATGCAGAACCCATCTATAACCCAGAACCCCTCTGAGGACATGTAGAACCCATCTATAACCCAGAACCCATCTGAGGACATCCAGAACCCATCTATAACCCAGAACCCATCTGAGGACATGCAGAACACATCTATAACCCAGAACCCATCTGAGGACATGCAGAACCCATCTATAACCCAGAACCCATCTGAGGACATCCAGAACCCATCTATAACCCAGAACCCATCTGAGGACATGCAGAACCCATCTATAACCCAGAACCCATCTGAGGACATGCAGAACCCATCTATAACCCAGAACCCATCTGAGGACATGCAGAACCCATCTATAACCCAGAACCCCTCTGAGGACATGTAGAACCCATCTATAACCCAGAACCCATCTGAGGACATGCAGAACCCATCTATAACCCAGAACCCATCTGAGGACATGCAGAACCCATCTATAACCCAGAACCCCTCTGAGGACATGCAGAACCCATCTATAACCCAGAACCCATCTGAGGACATGCAGATCTTGGTCGCCTCTGTTAAGGTCAGCTTTCATGATTCCACCACTAGAGGGAGACTGGAAAAGCATGGTGTATATGGGAGGAGAACCGCTGGTATCAGAAGGCTCATCAAACACTTGCTCATGTTCAGTGGAGTTGAAAGAGGAGTTGGCGTACACAGCTGGCATAAACCTCACACAGCAGTTCACAACAGCAACTTCATACCTGCAGTGAAACATGGTGGTGGTAGTGTGATGGTGGGAGAATACTTGGCTACTTCAGGACTGGGAGATAAGGCTACAACAACCACCTACTTTGATAGACGAAATTTCTATTCCTGAAACTGATTACTCGGGTTATAAATCACTCAATTACCAGATACTGCTTATGTGGCTACCAGCTTTTACATTTAGCTTAAAGGGTGTGTTTGCTAACGTACAGTGAAGAATATAAGATATAAGATGAATACCATCTTCAGAAATTCACTGCTGTAATAAACTTTCCTGCTAATACAAAAGACAAAGAAAACTACAGTATCTACAATAATAATAATAATAATAATAATAATACAATATCTGTCAAAAATTAAAACCATTGGGTGTTCAAAGTATCAGTAATATAATATAATAAAATAAATGATCGTCCTCCTAATCAAGAAAATAAAAATATAATGCACTATTTTGTGCTTTGTGCTGCCTACACTCAGACCCAACTGAACTTTAACAATCACAGGTCTTTATTGGAGGAAATGACGTCACTTAATGAGCAACTAGTAAATTAGTTCCACTAAGTCAATTAATCATTGTAGAGTAACTGACGGAAATTCCCCTGGGATCTGAAGTTCAAGCGCAATGGGGTCATGCAGGAGGACAAGGCCCCGAGGCACAAGACCAAGACCACCTGAGACGTTGATACTCAAGGTGGCACAACCAGTTATTGAGTTTAGTGGGTAATCAGTCACTTATTAACGTGGATGATCCAGAAACCTTTATTATCCTTTTATAATTTAAATGATCGTTTAAACGCTGTTTTGGTGATTACTCATGTTCACCTAGTCCTAAATTACATTGTGTAACAGGATCTGAAACATTTAGCTGAACAAATCTAATAAATAAAATATAAATAAATAAATAGATAAATAAATATATAAATACAATAAAATACAATGAAATACCACAAAACGTTTTCACCACTCTGTATATGTGTGTGAAGGCATTTCCATGCAGTTACCTGCTCAAACTCCTCCAGGTCCACCTCGCCATCTCCGTTCAGGTCAAACATCTTGAAGGCAATCTCAAAGTTCCTCTGAGGAGCTGGACAAAGAAAAGACAGCAGGGTTACCACTTAAAGAGGGAGTCTTCGTCAATCCCAACACTGATGATAACGAGCAGAGCGATGGAAGGGTTTCATGTGGATCGTTTTCCACATCTCATAACAGTGTAGACATTAAAGCTGTGATATTATTATTATCATCCCTCTGTGTCGACGTACAGCCACTATTCACACAGTACAGAAATGTGTAAGAATATCGTTTTCTGATATTCCCACACGTGATATTCTGATATTTCTGAAATTTTCTGATATTCCATGGCTTCCCAAAAAAAAGACAGAATCCCCTAAATTCCATGCCTGGAAGAGACCGTATAAAAATATAATAATAATAATAATAATAATAATAATAATAACAATAATAATAATAACATCACCATAATAATAATAATAATAATAATAATAATAATAATAATAATAACAATAACATGATAATAACAATAACATAATAATAATAATAATAATAATAATAATAATAATAATAATAATAATAACAATAATAATAATAATAACAACAATAATAATAATAATAATGACGACATCACCACAATAATAATAATAATAATAATAATAATAAAAATAATAACAATAACAACAATAACAATAATAACAACTATAATAATAATAATAGTAATAATATTAATAATAATAATAATAATAATAATAATAATAATAATAATAATAATAATAATAATATAATCCATGATGTTTGACATTCTGCATTGGAACCCTGTTAGTTGATTGTCTAAGTCAAAATAAGTCAACCAGTCCTACACAGTAAACACACTCAAACAAATTTAGTTTGGAAATTAAAATGTGTCCATCCTTTCACTTCCTGTTCTATCCATTCTAGCAAATAAACAAGAAACAAAGAATTCACAGAAAACGTCACGAGCTCGTTCCTTGTACAGAATGTATGTTACTCTGTTTTCCAAGCCAGGGCTGTTCCAGCCATATACTGTATACATACATATACTGTTTCCATTATTGTGGCCACTAATTTAAGTCTTGCCAGAAACTTCTTCGGCTCAGTGTCCTGAGTGATACACATCACATGACCAAAAGGATGTTGGAATATTACCAGTAGTGCTGGAGACTGCAGCACTGCGATTAACACCGAGCATCCATCACCACTGACACTCTCTATCTGGGCTCCACTCCCGCCCCAGCTGTCCGTCACACTCACACAGGCTATAGGCAGGGGGAAACGACGTCCTCCCACTGAATTAGCAGGTACGCCTAGACTTCACCAGCTCTCTCTCTCTTTCTCTCTCTCGGTCTTTCTCTCTCTGTCTCTCTTGCTTTCTCTCTCACTCTCTTTCTTTCTCTCTCTCTCTGTCTCTCTTTCTTTCTCACTCTCTCTCTCTGTCTTTCTCACTCTCTTGGTCTCTCTCTCTCTCTGTCTTTCTCACTCACTCTCTCTCTCTCTCTCTCTCTCTCTCTCTCTCTCTCAATCTTTTTCCCCTCCCTCTCTTCCCCCTCTCTCTCTTTCTCACTCTCTTTCTCTCTCACTCTTTCTTTCTCTCTCTCTCTCTCTTTCGTTCTCTTCCCCTCTCTCTCTGTCTCTTTCTTCCCCTCTTTCTTTCTCTCTCTCTCTCTCAATCTCTTTACCTCTCTCTCTTCCCCCTCTCTCTCTCTCTTTCTCTCTCGCACTCTCTTTCTCACTCTCTTTCTCTTCTTCTCTTTCTCTCGCACTCTCTCTTTCTCACTCTCTCTCACTCTTTCTTTCTCTCTTTCCCTCTCTCTTTCTCAATCTCTTTCCCTCTTTCTCTTTCCCTCTCTCTTCCCCCCTTCTCTCTCTCGCTCTTTCCCTCTCTTTCTTGCCCCTCTCTCTCTCTTTCCCACTCTCTTTCCCTCTTTCCCTCTCTCTCTTTCGCCCTCTCTTTCCCTCTTTTTCCCTCGCTCCCTCTCTCTTTCCCTCTCTCTCTCTCTATTCCTTTCTCTCGCTCTCTCTCCCTCTCTCTCTCACTGCTCAGCCTAATTACACTTTTACTGCTGCAGGTAGCGAAGGTTTGGGGTTTAAGCGGCCACTGGCAGGCGCTCAGCCCAAGGGTGCGCCTCTGTTCGTTCTGACATTGAGTAAGAGATAAAGGGGAAAACATTCTCAGGGCTTTACGCTCCAGTCATATTTCAGAAAGTAATAAAACGCCTCTATTATTCCGGATACAGCGAAAGTCTGAAAGTGTTATGCGAGGCAATAACGTCAGGCTGTTTATGGTCAACAAGACGCCTTTTCTCTCGCCTAACTCATCGGGGAATACTGATTCTGAAAAGGGAACAGTCGGCGGGCAGCGCCTGAACAAATCAAAGCTCCAGGCTCAGGCCGTCCTGTCGCAGTGTCTATGAAGACAGGGCAGTGTGAGATGTCTGGGGGTGCTCTCAGACATGCGTGACTTACCCAACAGCTAATGTTGGTGAAACATACAGTCCAATACAAAAGACTGGAACTGAATTACACGATTTGCTGATATTCTAACCCCACGTCTACAAAGGGCACCTAAATATGCTGTTTATGGTGCATGAATGTTCACACAGACCACAGTTTGTGACTCACAGTTTCTCCAGTAAGTTCAATGCAGTCCAGTGCCTTGGATCATTTGATTTCGGGCTGTAACAACGCAGCTAAGAGCAGCATGAAGCTCACGGCTTAACTGTAGGCCACATTAATGTTCAGTCACTCGGATATCAGAGAATCGTGCAGTTGGTCCAGATTTGGTTCATAAAATGTTCTGGAATTTTAAACGTGGGCACTGTTCATGTCTGTGTTTGACCCTGTGAGTCCACGTGGGTAGCTACAGCTGTCGGACGCGAGTGAAGAAGTAAATAAAAACAAACTCTGTGAAATATATCACAGTGTATCCACACAGCAGGAACGAAAGCAAATCAATAAATATATTCAGCTCAGGAAATCTATTCATCTCCACACAACCACCTCAGCATCCCCTTTAATACAGGCACTTAGGAGTGAGCACTTCAGGAGCTAGCCGTGATACACGACGCATCACAGTGTTTCATATTCTGGTCAAAACCTGTAGTGACACATTAAAACAACAACAACAACAACAACAACAACAACAACAACAACAACAACAATAATAATAATAATAATTACAAGAAGAAGAAGAAGATGAAGGAGAAGAAGAGGAAGTAGAAATGGAAGATGAAGAAGAAGGAGAAGAGGAAAGAGAATAAGAAGAAGAAGGGGAAGGAGAAGAAGAAGGAGAACAACAACAAGGAGAGGAAAGAGAAGAAGAATGTGAAGAGGAAGGAGAAGAAGGAGAGGAAGAGTAAAAAGGAGAAGTGGAGGAAGAAGATGAAGAAGGAAAAGAAGAAGAAGGAGAAGAGGAAGGAGAAGAAGGGGAAAAAGGAGAAGTGGAAAGAGAAGAGGAAGAAGGAGAAGATGAAGGAGAAGAAGAGGAATGAGAAGAGGAAGAAGAAGGAGAAGAAGAAAGAGAAGAAGAAGGAGAAGAGGAAGAAGAAGGAGAAGAGGAAGGAGAAGAAGAAGAAGAGGAAGAAGAAGAAGAAGAAGAGGAAGAAGAAGAGGAAAAAGAAGAAGAAGAGGAAGGAGAAGAGGAAGAAGAAGGAGAAGAGCAAGAAGAAGGAGAAGAGGAAGGAGAAGAAGAAGAGGAAGAAGAAGGAGAAGAGGAAGGAGAAGAAGAAGAGGAAGAAGAAGGAGAAGAGGAAGGAGAAGAAGAAGAAGAGGAAGGAGAAGAGGAAGAAGAAGAAGAGGAAGAAGAAGAGGAAGAAGAAGGAGAAGAGGAAGAAGAAGGAGAAGAGGAAGGAGAAGAGGAAGAAGAAGAAGAGGAAGGAGAAGAGTAAGAAGAAGAAGAAGAAGAGGAAGAAGAAGGAGAAGAGAAAGGAGGAGGAGACGAAGAGGAAGGAGGAGGAGAGGAAGAAGAGGAAGGAAAAGACAAGAAGATAGATAGATAGATAGATAGATAGATAGATAGATAGATAGATAGATAGATAGATAGATAGATAGATAGATAGATAGATAGATAGATAGATAGATAGATAGATTGATTGATTGATTGATTGATTATTGGTCATTTGAGTCCCTGACCAGACGGAGGACTGAATGAGAAGCAGACACTCACTGGAGAGCACAGTAGTGAGGAAGATGTAGTCTGAGAAGGAGATGAGGCCGCACTCGCCGAGCGTGTAGAAGATGCTGTCCTCATCTGCAAACTTCTCCCGCTCCTGAGCGATCTTCTGTTAGCCCCGAGACAAACGGAGAGAAAGCAGGAAGAGAGAGCATCAGCGTTTCTGTATCCGGACACCAGGTGGAACTTCAGAACTAGAGCAGAAGCTCTACGGCGCTCAGAGCAGCAAACTCAAACCAGCATGCCAACACACACGGACACCGTCTACACATCAAGCATGCAAGTGCTGCGTACTCATACATCCAGACACGGCTACGGGGAGATAAGGAGACACAAAGACAACATACGCATTATTACCACCATGTAAACACATACCGTACATCAGTCTAGTGTGAAACACTACCACGGCAAACAACCACTACCAGGAGAAACTCTGCACACGCTCACTGGCCACTTTATTAGAAACACCTAGCCCCAGGACCGCAGCCCGTGGTCTGAGTAACTTGGGTCGGCCATCCTCCAGCCCTTTATCAGTGGTCAGAGACGCTGCTGTCTGGATGTGTTGGTGTAGTGTACTTTTATTAACCCAGCAGTGACACCGGCATGTACACGCCCACCAGTGCTGCTCTGCCTGATCCAGTCGTACCACGCGCTACCATGCCACTACCCTGCCGGTATCACTGCTGGGCTGGGAGGGCTTCACCACACAAAGAGTATCTGTGGTCTCGTGGTCAGAAACTGGCAGAGGATGAAGGAAGAGGATGGCTGAGGAGATGTGCGTTTGTACACAAGGCCATCGGACACCACCCGTCACCTACAGTCTGCACGGTGTGTCCTGCACTAGCCGTCTCTCATCAGTGCTGCGTTGGCAGGTTGACCATGCTGAATCAGTGGGACGTTCCCATGCGTCCGAGATCAACTTCCTGGAGGAAATGTCCAGAATTGTTTACAGGATTAAGGAACACAATTCCTGAAATTCTGGGAACTGGAAATTCCATAGGTTTTTCAGCATGGAGAGTTCAAGGCATGTATTATATATATCCACATTATATATATATATATATATACATACATATCGTCGCTGTCCAATGAAAAACAAGTATCTCCAAAATGGCAACTTTACAGGAGAGGCCAAAAACCGAATTTAATTTTAATGCAAGTCTATGGAACCCGATATCTTTCCAAGCAGTTTTGGGTCATTTCTGTTGGTCCATTCATCATGAGATTCTCACTCAGTGTAAACAGCAGCAAGTGGGTTCAAATGATGCACAAAAGTAAAAATGGACAAAAGTGGAGATACATGTTTTTCATTGGACGGCGACCATATATTAGTTGCTGTCCAAAGAAAAACCAGGTATCCCCAAAACTGCAACTTTACAGGAGAGGCCAAAAACCTCATTTAATTTGAATGGAAGTCAATGGAACCAGACGTCTTTCCAAGTAAAAATCAACAAAAATGGAGATACATGTTTTTCTTTGGACAGCATATATATATATATATATATATATATATATATATATATATATATATATATATATATATATATATGGTCTAAACTGGCACTAGTTCTTTGGTCTGCCTTCACAATGAGACACGCAGACCTCGTACAATAATACTCAGTGAAAGGTCAGAGGTTATAAGGCGGGTGATTCTAATAAAGTGGACAATTTGATATATACACAGAAACATTGTGACCTGGGACTCAAGCCACTTAGACGTAATGTGACACAAACAGGTTTGTGAATCAACACACATGTGAGCAGGTCCTGCCTGCGTTCAGGTTTTCCAACACACAGTGACTGAACTACACACACACACACACACACACACACACACCATGCCAATGTTCAGTCTGCACTGAGACTGAGCGTGTTACCTCCGTCTGTAGCAGATCCCATCAGTGAGTGGAGGAGGGAGAGAGAAGGGGTTAAAACACAACACCTCACCACAGTACTGACTTTATCAGGGAAAGCTTCATCACACACACTGCGGCTCACTCAAACCAAGGTGCACAAACACACAGAGCCCTACAACCTAGAGTTTTGTCTAGTGGCTGCCACACTTGGGGCCAAATTCCTGGCACTGATGGCAAATGCCAACCTGACCAGGCCTGAGGGATGACTTACATGACCTTCCTTTGGAAAAGGAAATACCTGCTCACCAGGTGTTCACCTTTCCTAAAGGTGGGGGTAACAGCAGATCACTAGTCATGCCACTGCCATGAGAGAAATGTGGCGAGCAGTGACCGTGGAACATGCGGTAACACCTTACATCACACACTGCTCATAAACCCTGCTACACGATCCCGCCATTACCATGCCATAAACAGATCAGGGCAGACGCTGCAGACTGCTCGGAGCGCCAGGTTACCACGTCCTAATATAGGATGGACATGACGACTAAGAGGAGTACCCGAAGCCTAATGTTAGAATGTGACATAAACTGACATGACATCAAGCATCATTACATGCGTCATAACCATACTGCATTAACACACGCGAGGGAGAGCTCCACCATGAGATTCTGGCCCTGGCAGGAAGCCAAAGGCAGAGTAGATCACCACAGCAGTGCCACTTATCTGACCACTGAGCATCACCTCGAGTGTATAACTGCGATTATACCACCAACGACTCCAACTGTTCCTCTTTTATTAGACTTCTGGACAATCATGAAACCAAAGCTCCTTAACACGGAAGCTTATTAACACTCCATGAAGAATCCGCTCTTCCCCCAGCGACAGACCACTGCTGCCGCAGAGTGCTGAGCTCACGCTAACGTAGCACAACTCACTTCTCATCTCATGGTTAACACTACAACATCTACAAATCGGGAAATTAATACTCTATATAAAAGAGTGAGCTGTGTAGTCTGCAAATATCAACATCACACCTATGTCGTGGTCTTCCAGCTGCATGTGTCACATGACTGGTTTGGTCCAATCATGAGCGAGTGATGCTTGGAGAAAACAGACTGGCTAGGTTCATTAGCTCTGGATAGGGAACAGCTCTGTGTTCAGGAGTGCTGCCGTGTTGCTGCTGTGCTAATAGACAGAAATATATTCGTTCATTGAGGGAAACAGCTGAAGCTATTGATTTCATTGTGTTCAGCGTCAAACGTGACCTCCTCCCGGGGGCCGGGGAAAAAAATGTTGACTTTATGTCTGTCAGTAATGCTGTCGATTTTCGATATGAGCAAATAATCCAGGGGAAATTGATGATCTGCTCATAACGCTGCAACACCCGTACCGTTATTTAGCTTTAAATCGGCCTTTATGCTAACTTTACACAGCAGGTTTAAGAACAGAATGTAAAAGCATAGAAAGACGGTACGCTACCAGTCACATGTCTAGACACGGCTCCTCATAGAAGGCTCTCCGTATGTCCACCTTAAACACCTCCAGAGTGGAGCTGTACAGGAGGAGGAACCAGCTTCCTTACCCTGCAGTGGAGCTGATAGAACAGGGTTTATTACTAAGCAGGTTTGGAGCGATTCTATTGGTCGGTCCCTCATGAATATTCACTAACCTGAAAGGAGAACTAGAGCTTTTACACTGTGCAGAAAAAGAGATCAAAGCTTTTACACCACTAAATATATATTAGAGGTGGAGATATGGAGGAGTATCATACTGTGTACATCAGGAGTAGATGTGGTGTATCAGGATACGGACTGGTTCAGACTCTCATCAGTCGGAGCTGTTCAGTGTACGACTGTAGAGTCTTTAAGATCACCAACACCATCCATTTAGCTGGGTGTGTCCAAACTACCTGACTGGTAGTGATTTTAGGGAGCTTGTTGGTTTTTACCAATCTTGTAATTATAAAATCAACATAATCCCTTGCTTGTGTTACAAACAGACAGGTATCTCATTATCTAGTGTGGTTAGTCCCTTATATCAGCCTTCAACACGGCAGCAATTACACAGCAAGAGGTCACAGGACATGGTCACATGACGGGATGAGGGTCACACACTCGTCCCCTAAATAGACTCGGCCGACAGGCTGGAACACGATAGCCAGTAAGCATCTGTGGCTGATTTCAGCATCACTGTGCTACAAATACAGAAACATGAGATTCCCCAAAAACATTTATCATGAATGTCTCGGCTCACATGAGACCTCCAGAATTAATTAGGATGAATTGCACAGCTGAGTCCTGCATGGGTGCGTGTATGTTAAGATGCTTCGTTTATAAGGAGGAGGGTGCGGGTTATTTTTAATGCATGCTCTCTAACGGGTTTGAGGTTGGAGAGGAAAGGGAAGGGCAGCTGGCTGCTCCGTGTGTGTGTGTGTGTGTGAGTTGTAGGTGAGCTGGGGTTTTGTGTGTAAGGGGAAATGAGCTCCAGGCTCCCTGTGTCTCTGCTGTCACCTTCAGACAGATCTGACCATATAGCACCCCTCTCAGACAGGAGCACACGCACCGCTCAGCACAGAGCACACCAATGCAAGACGAGGGAAGCCCATGCGGTGATCCCTCCCCCTGTCAGGCAGTTATGCTCACGCTGAGTGACGGAGAAACCGATTGAGAGAAAGTGAGGGGAGAGGAAAGAGGCTGGCAGCAGCCCGCCGGAGTAGCTGGTGGGCTGACTGCAGCGGCTTCATGCCTCTAATGGCTGCCATGCGGTTCAGCACCAACATACAGCCGGTGATGCGCATCTCACGGTCTCCCACACTCAACACCAGCCTGCAGCCAGTGATAAGACACAGCTGACAGTACTGAGACAGTCCTCAACTAAATCCATAGAGACTGTAGAGACAATAAAGAGACTGAAATAGTACAGAGGTGTTACTGAGATGGTACAGAGATACGGGGCAAACAATACAGAGACACAGCTGAGACAGTACAGAGACACAGCTGAGACAGTACAGAGACACAGCTGAGACAGTACAGAGACACAGCTGAGACAGTACTGAAACACAGACGAGACAGTACTGAAACACAGCTGAGACAGTACTGAAACACAGCTGAGACAGTACTGAAACACAGACGAGACAGTACTGAAACACAGACGAGACAGTACTGAAACACAGACGAGACAGTACTGAAACACAGACGAGACAGTACTGAAACACAGCTGAGACAGTACTGAAACACAGACGAGACAGTACTGAAACACAGACGAGACAGTACTGAAACACAGCTGAGACAGTACTGAAACACAGACGAGACAGTACTGAAACACAGACGAGACAGTACTGAAACACAGACGAGACAGTACTGAAACACAGACGAGACAATTCCAAGACACAGCTGAGACAGTACAGAGAAACAACAGAGGCAGTACTGAGAAACAACAGAGGCAGTACTGAGAAACAACAGAAGCAGTGCAGGGAAACAACAGAGACAGTGCAGAGACACAACAGAGACAGTGCAGAGACACAACAGAGACAGTGCAGAGACGCAGCTGAGACAGTGCAGAGACACAACAGAGACAGTACTGAGAAACAACAGAGGCAGTGCAGAGAAACAACAGAGACAGTGCAGAGAAACAACAGAGACAGTGCAGAGAAACAACAGAGACAGTGCAGAGACACAACAGAGGCAGTACTGAGAAACAACAGAGGCAGTGCAGAGACACAACAGAGACAGTGCAGAGACGCAGCTAAGACAGTACTGAGAAACAACAGAGACAGTGGAGAGACACAACAGAGACAGTACAGAGACACAACAGAGACAGTACAGAGACACAACAGAGACAGTACAGAGACCCAACAGAGACAGTACAGAGACACAACAGAGACAGTACAGAGACCCAACAGAGACAGTGCAGAGACACAACAGAGACACGGGAACAGCAGAAAGAAACAAGACATGATACTGAACTAACTGAGATGGTACTGAACCATGGTTAAGACACAGCTAAAGTTTTACAGACGAGACACAGAGACACAGGGCTGAGACTGTTGGGAGACATCACCAAGCCTTTTGTCCTCTGTTTCACTCGAGATGAACTCTGGGTAGCAAGCAACTGAATAACTGAGCTTGTTTAAAACGATGTGTACTAATCCTCACTGCGGCAGGGCTCGGCGTGTGAGCGTGCGAGAGGAATCCCGCTCCAGCTCTCCGGCCTCTGCCTCCAGAAACGTAGCTGTGTGCTGCCCTCTCTGGGACAGGCAGAGGGATGCTGGGTTGTAGAGCTAACCCATGCTGCCTGTGGCCTACTGAGCACAAAACAGCACGTACCCAGCAGTAACAAGGCACTGTGTCTCCACCAGACACAGTCTCCACCTACAGCACGATGTAGCCGAGGAGCCCTGAGCAATAACACGATAACGCTAATCATCAGAAACAAATATCTGGCTAATAACCAGCGCCGTGTTAGCAACAAAGCGTGGAGCCCAGCATGATGGCTGTACGTGAAGGCTGGAGGGGGAATCCCGCCCGTCCGTACCACGCTCAGTCTCTTGCACTGCAGGGCTTGCTTCAGGGCTTCCTGATTTTTCTCTTTGAAGCCGGAGAAGTCAACAACCGGTCTCAGTCCCCATGCCCACAGAGCGTTTGAGGTCACGCAGAGTGAGTGTGCTGGCAGCGCGGCAAGCAGACGCTCCGCAGTGCTGTGATTTAGCAGACTCACTACTGATTATCAGCACTACAGACAGGCAGGAACGGCGCCTGAGAGAGGGGAGCCCGAGCAGAGCATCCGCTCTCGCTCTCATCTGCCTCTGCCTCAGCAAAAACGTATATCGGTGGCAGCGTCCCAAATGCATGCACACGCAAAACCCAGCATCTGTGCGTGTCACACATACAGAGCAAGGGCTGAGAGAGACAGTTTTGTCCTATGTGTGGGGAAATCAAACCAGCTGCTGCTGCGTGCAGAGAGTTAACCTGCCGTCAAACTCTGTGTGTGTGTGTCTGTGCATGTACACTCATCGTCAAAAGAACAGCTGCAGCCAGAAGGAGGTGTGGGAGTGCGGTGGTGTTGGGAAGGAAGATAAAGGTGACCAGGATCAATAACTGATAACTGACATTCAATTTAGACTGATATGATCAATATTTGCGGAGCTACACATACAGAAGTCCGTCTCTCAGTATAACACATGGAGCTGTGGAGGTTCCTAATGGTGTCCTGTGACAATCCATCCCATGCAGCTTGAACATCCTCACACAGTTCCTGCAGATGGTGCGGTAGGGGTGGAGGTGGAGTGACACCAGGCCTTCTGGATGTGTGACAACAAACCGTTCATCTTGGTGCTGACCACGGTGCCTCCACACACGGATTCGTTGGGCGTCTCCACCAAGACTAAAGCGGGACTCGTCACTGAAGATGACCCGCTGCCATTCTGAGTCGCTCCATGACAGTCTGGCATGGTGACGGTGACATGGTGTTAAGGACAGTCGTCGTAACGATCTGCCTGCATGGTGCAGCCATCTGCCAATGGTGCTGCACTAACAGAAAACACATGGAGGCATCACTGCTCGCTGAGTGTCTGTAATCGTGGATGTTGGGTCAGTCGGGTACAGCGATAAGCCTGGTCCCTGCTTACGATACAGTTGAACCATTCACATGTCTCACAATGTCAAGCCTACCCACCGGTGGACTTGTTCATATTTGGTAAGTAGGTATGTTATACTTTGACCACTGTAACATGAGTGTGTCGCCAAAGATGTGACTGACTGGCCCCACTACTCTGCCATATCTGTACGATACTATGCAAAATCAATGAACGCTCAAAGAATCATTTGCATGATAAAATGGCTCTGCAGATTTATGCAGAACGCACACGAGGCATGTGCTATCTAACAATGAAGATAATAAAAAAAAATAATTAAAAAAAGATAATAAAAAAAAGATGAATATCTTATTTAACTATTCACTGTTTTAATAAACTCTTCTGCTAACATGAAAAAAAATGAAAATATAAAAGCTTTTTCCTGTCAAAGTTTAAAACCAGGTTGCAGTAATACAATCTAACTAAACAAAACCCTTCACTCGAGTAAATAAAAAAAAAAAACTGCCATCCCAGGAGTTTACTGAAATGCAGGAATTGTCATCACCAACTAATCAACTATTGAATTAATTGTCAACCAATTTAGTAGTCAATTTCAGTCGACTAAGCATATTAATCGTTGCATCCCTACTTAAACAACAGACCTACAGTTCCACATTATTATATTAATTATATTTTCTGTTTTTTCTTCTAACGCTTATTCCCTTTGGTTAACCAGATTTTAATTTCTACACTCATGTGGACACTCAAATATTAAAATTAGACCAAAAGAACTTCTCTAGTCGTAGTCGAGACCACTAGCAAGTCTGTTGTGCCAACAAAAGTGGTCTTGGAGGTGAAAACACGTGAACACAACAGTCTCACAAAGCCGGATGTCATCTTGGAACAAACAATCTGGGTACAGCCCTGAGAACAGGGCCACATGTGTGCCAGAACACTGAGCTATTAAATTAATAAGCCAGTCCTAAACCACAGAAAGGCAGAGCTCTGAGCTGCCTAACGCTGTCCGACACAAGCCTGTCAGCAGCCCAGGAATGAAGTCACGGCAGATGTCATGATGCTGGATGTCATGGTGGCTAACTAGGGCATAATTAGCATGTGTAGCATCACAGTACTGGTCATCGCAATGACAGGACACTACTACGGAACACAATCGCTTATGACACCATATGACACTGCAGTGACATGCTTACGGCATAGTTATGTCAGGCCTATACAGCAGGTTAAAGTGTTACCGCAATGTCCTCAGGTGACTAAGACAGCAGTATGCATGTGCATGAGCTGCCGGCTGGCAGGTAGCCGAAAAAAAGTCCAGACCAGTGAGTGTTACGGTGGCCGAGAAAACAACAACAGAATAAACATTTTAGAAAACAAAAATACAACAGTAAAACCTCATTTACAAAACATGAAACACTTTCACCGGCACCGAGACACTTTCACCGGCACCGAAACACTTTCACTTGCAAAGTGTTCCGGTATGGATAAAAGCATTCTGGTGCTGGTAAAAGTGTTCCGGTGCTGGTAAAAGTGTCTCTGTGCTGGTAAAAGTGTCTCTGTGCTGGTAAAAGTGTTCTGGTGCTGGTAAAAATGTTCTGGTAAAAGTGTTCTGGTGCTGGTAAAAGTGTCTCTGTGCTGGTAAAAGTGTTCTGGTGCTGGTAAAAATGTTCTGGTAAAAGTGTTCCGGTGCTGGTAAAAGTGTCTCTGTGCTGGTAAAAGTGTCTCTGTGCTGGTAAAAGTGTTCTGGTGCTGGTAAAAATGTTCTGGTAAAAGTGTTCTGGTGCTGGTAAAAATGTTCTGGTAAAAGTGTTCCGGTGCTGGTAAAAGTGTCTCTGTGCTGGTAAAAGTGTCTCTGTGCTGGTAAAAATGTTCTGGTAAAAGTGTTCTGGTGCTGGTAAAAATGTTCTGGTAAAAGTGTTCTGGTGCTGGTAAAAATGTTCTGGTAAAAGTGTTCTGGTGCTGGTAAAAATGTTCTGGTAAAAGTGTTCTGGTGCTGGTAAAAGTGTCTCTGTGCTGGTAAAAGTGTTCTGGTGCTGGTAAAAATGTTCTGGTAAAAGTGTTCTGGTGCTGGTAAAAGTGTCTCTGTGCTGGTAAAAGTGTTCTGGTGCTGGTAAAAATGTTCTGGTAAAAGTGTTCTGGTGCTGGTAAAAGTGTCTCTGTGCTGGTAAAAGTGTTCTGGTGCTGGTAAAAGTGTCTCTGTGCTGGTAAAAGTGTCTCTGTGCTGGTAAAAGTGTTCTGGTGCTGGTAAAAATGTTCTGGTAAAAGTGTTCCGTGCTGGTAAAAGTGTTCTGGTGCTGGTAAAAGTGTTCTGGTAAAAGTGTTCCGGTGCTGGTAAAAGTGTTCCTGTGCTGGTAAAAGTGTTCCAGTGCTGGTAAAAGTGTTCTGGTGCTGGTAAAAGTTTCCCGGTGCTGGTAAAAGTGTTCTGGTGCTGGTAAAAACGTTCTGGTAAAATTGTATGTGGTGCTGGTAAAAGTATCTCTGTGCTGGTAAAAGTGTTCCAGTGCTGGTAAAAGTGAAACCAAGGTTCTGGTTTCCTCACATTTTTGTAATTTTGTTTTCTGAAATGTTTGTTTGCTTTGCGCTTCCCGGCCACCGTAGAATGTAGTGCAGATTAGGAGATTAGAACTGCGGTTAAGTGAGTTAGAAACTAAGATAGAAGAGCGCAGGAAACATACAAACAGCCCGACGACACAAACTGGGAGAGCCATCCATTATTTAATTTGGAAAACTAATCTGGCAAAAGGCTAAACCCACCCCCCACCCGCCACCCGCCAACCCCCCCACACACACAGAAGAGCAGACAGAACTCAATATCCCACATCATTCACCAGGGACTTCAGAAAAGGTCACCTTCCCCACCCACTCCACTCCACTCACTCTTTCATTACATACAATACCACTAATGATAAAAGCACACATGCGCACACCTGCAAAGCTCACGTCCACAGAACTAACTCCACCCTCAGCCTGCACACTGTGACCTTACATTCCTGTGTGCGTGTAATGTGGATGCAGCAGCGGAAGTGTTGAAGAATCCCACAGTGGAGTAGACAGACGTATGCTCTAATTCGCATGGCTTTAGAGTCTGAGAGAACAAACAGCTACGAGAGCTACAGAGGAAAGAGTGAGGGAGCGGTGCGCGTGCGAGAGACGGATACAGCGCCCCCCAGCTGTCACCCTAAAACTGAAACTGAAATGTCCATAACCAGATCGGCAAAGTCAGCCACAAGACACCAGGCTGGCAGCAGCCCCATCAGCATTCCGCGCGCTCCTGACCGCCGCCCGTAGGTCACCTGTGACATCACAGTGCCGTGGGACCCCAGGAATGATGGGAAGTAGGGCTGCAACTAACAGTTATATTACTGCCTGACTGAGTTTCCATCTGTGTGGGAAAGAATTTGGAAGCCACATCACCCCGAACCTCTGCCACAGTGAGCCGACCCAATCAGAATCACCTAAGCATCACCGCTGGCTGTACCTCTGGGTGGATAACCTGCATCTGGAAGCAGCTGGTTTTCAGTAACAGTGAATACAAACACAACAAGGTGAACTAGAATATTAGCAATAGCGGTGGGAAATCTGGCGGTGTTGGAGGCTGTAACGTCCAACGTCCCCAAAGTATAACCACACACAGACTTAACTGTGATGCTAAAGCACTTTTAAAAAAGTCCTGGCCAATTAATAATAACATTTATGATCATGATGATCATTATAATAAACCAGAAAACTCAAGACCAAAATGCTGAGTGACTGAGCTGCTTTAGCAATTCCCAGGTGGTTGCTATGATTTGTCATGTAGTCAACAGACCTGCATCAACATAAGTGGGGTGCACAAACTTTTGCACCCCATTCATTCCCACCAGAATTGTTTTTTTAACAATACCTGTACTAAAAACAAGGTGCAAATTCCTGGGGGTCCCTTTGGAGCCCCTGTTTAATCTATTTAAAGTTATTATGCTATGTTTCGCACCAGGGTTAAATAGATGCTCCAATACAAATTCAGGAAAAGGTCATTGTTGATGCTTCAACCACAACTGGCTGTGTCTGATATTATTACCTAACCATAAGTTCACCCAGTTATTCCTTCATTGCCTATCCACTATACTCTGGCCGGGATACCTCTAAACACTTCACATTGCATTCCTAGAGTTAAACCTTCCTAATTTCTCAAACTGAGGACAGAAGAATAGACTGTGTAAGATCTCAGACCTACCAAACTAGAAAAGAGCATTTCCAGAAGATGAACAGTTAAAGCAGAAGTTTACGGCCAATAAAGCTAGCATCAATGCTACTATGGTGAGTGAGCCGATATGGGACTAGGGGATTTAGCCAACCTTCCATGAATACCAGGGGATATTTCACGTACTGGGAAAAAAGGTACATCCGACCACGGTATTCCCGACCAGACCAAACAATTAAGAGTGGCATGGAAAAACAGGGCAACAATAATAATAATAATAATAATAATAATAATAATAATCCAAAATACCTCTTGGGATTTGTACAAAACCAGGGTTATCCACTCAGAAGTACGCTCAGTAACGCTTCACCTGAACCCGGCTACATAACATTAACTCCACAGCGCTGTAAACATGTTATGGCAGTCTTACATCACAACAGGTCATGTCCAGTAATATAACAGAGTCATACCACCTTTATTCTTTAACACAAATTTCATAATGTTTAATGCCATATTGTCTATTAGGAGCACACATCAAACAGTAAGTGACATTTTATGATATTAAACATCACGGCATCTGTCGAGGCAATTACTCATAAGCTGAACATGACACTGTTACATGCATATGGCATCCCATGGCATGTTTATGGCTTGCATAGCAGAGTTCAGGGTTTATTTGCTGTTAGAATTTCTCCTATTGAAATCCTGTTTTTAACATGACCTCGTCAACTTCGCCTCACGCCTTACATTAGGGGGACAAGTGGAGGAGTGGAAGCCTTCAGCTGTGCCAGGACAAACCGCTGTTTCATTAGCAGACATGAATTACAGACAACACCAATCTGTTGGCTCATATATAGCTTCGTCAAGCGTTCTAGAAATAGGAATTGTGCCAGAGCGCAATGGGCAAGTCCTTAACGCTTTAATGTCCTCACAAAGAAACGGGGGGCAGTACTTTTAGGGCAATAATAATAACCAACCAAATAGTCAATTTTAATTACTTTAGCTTAGCATAGACACCTTTAGGTTAAAGAAACAATGAGACCGTTTGGTAACGCATGCTTTTGGAAAATTATTTTATCCTTATTAGACTTATTCTGTTCATCAAAACCTCTGAAACCATCGGAAACTCCACCATGTACTACTTGCTGCTTGCTTCCTCAATAAATAAAAATAGTAAAAGCCTATCTAGTGAAAGACTCAATGACCGCTGGCGGATTTCTTAGCCTAACATGCCTCTACCGATTGGTAGAGAAGGCACGATCAGGTTGAGCTCTTCATTAACATGAATTTAAGGCTACTTTTCTAACTTTACTCCAGCTAATACAGCAAAGGAACAGCCCCTGAGATGGCAACACGGACATCCCTAAAGTGGCAAGTAGGGCGAAGTGAAGTCAAGGCCATGTTAAAACCCGCTGCTAAAAAAAAATAGCGCTTTGCAGAAGAATTTAATCAATGTATTTTCCATAATTAACATAACTGATGACTAATCATATTAGCTGACTTAGTGTTGCAGCCCTAACAGGAAGTGCAGCTCAGAGAAGTCACGACAGCTACACTTCCCCAGCATGCTGGGTGCACTGTGCTCATGCTTCTCCATGTCTGCTAGGCCCAGTGAGGAAAGGAGGCCGGCCAGAGTGAGCTCCCGGGGTCCAGGGCTAACTGTGGTGCCACATGGCTAAGACCCTGCTCCCAAATAGCAGAGTCCGTCCTGCGGTCAGTTGCGGGCATTCAGCAGGGCATGCACACGCAGAGGAAGAGACCGAGAGCGAGAAAGAGGGATGAGTCAGAGAAGAGAGAGAGAGCTACAGTACAGTTCTGAGTTGTCTGAGGTCCGCTAGAGGATTTCTCTGGCCCGAGGCAATCAAACACAGTTGTGTACATGGGGATGCGGAGTAGTCTTGTGAAACAAGACGTGATCCTGTCACAAGACAACATGTCGGCACTTTTTGTTTTTTCTTCTTTCCAGGAGCTGCAGCCTCTGCAACACCCCACTGGCTGGCCGATTACTACCTCTGGACTATTCCGGCTCACTTTGGGCATTATACATATTTACATACCGTCACCTTACGGTATACATCATCACCCACAGCCTAATTCTACATCCATATCGTCACTGTCCAAAGAAAAACAGGTATCTCCGAAATGGCAACTTTACAGGACAGGCCAAAAACCTCATTTCAACTAAATGGAAGTCAGTGGAACCAGACGTCTTTCCAAGCAGTTCTGGGTCACTTCTGTCAGTCCATTCTTCATTAAATTCGCACACAGTGTAAACAGCAGCTCACATGAACCAATGAGGCATAAAAGTAAAGATCAAAAATGGAGATACATGTTTTTCTTTGGACAGCGACAATATACTGTCCACCTGTACTGTCTGCATATCGTTCCACATCCATACACAGTCACTTCTCACATAACTCATTACTCATAACTGATTCATTTTTATTTATATTCCAACTGTCGTGGTAGTTTATTCCCATTCATACCAATGAAAAACATGTATCTCCAATTTTGTCCATTTTTACTTTTATGCATCATTTGAACACACCAGATGCTGTTTACACTGAGTGAGAATCTCATGATGAATGGACCCACCGAAGTGGCCCAAAACTGTTCGGAAAGACCTCTGGTTCCATTGACTTGCATTAAAGTTAAATGAGGTTTTTGGCCTCTCCTGTAAAGTTGCCGTTTTGGAGATACTTGTTTTTCTTTGGACAGCGACGATATGTAGAAATCGTAACTATCTATAATCCATATTCCTTCCTTTAACCGTTCTTAGCTTGCTTAAATGAGTTTGTTGTTATTTACGGTGATTAAATATTGTTTCTATTTCTTTATTAATTCCTGTTCACTGTAAACACTCGGCAACATCGAAAACGAGGGTCACCCTGAACGTCTGTTCGTGTCAAAATAAAGGTTGACTGACTGACTGATACGATTCCAGAGTTCATATGGGGGGAGAATGCTAACGAACGGAGAGGCTTCAGCATCAGCCACACTGCGAGCCCTGGCTCCCATTACGTCACCTTCAGCTAGGCTACTGGCGTTACCAGCTATGCAGCACTTTGAGTGCCAAGGCCAAGCCATGCGAGGTAAGCTCTGTCTGACATGTTTGCGGGACTGGCCGTTTGCGAAACAAGGTGAAGAGGCCGCTACATCTCTGTTAGCCGGCTACGCCCTGCAGAGGCTGCTGCAGATTGAGAGGAACGAGGCTGATTCTTGAGCAGGTCTGCGTCCCCTGGCTCTGGTGGTTCAAACATCTACGACGGTGCCAGTCTAACAGCGCTGCCTGCCGGAGCATCATTTTCAGGTATCTGACACTTGGGAAAGGCTCCACCTTTCCCGCAAGTGGGCGTGGTTTCAGCACCTTTAGGTTTTGGGCACGCCCCCAATGTTTAGAGTCGAGAACGCTACTTCCTTTTTTTATAGACCTGAAGGATAATCATATATACTTGGTGGTTTGTGGAATCTCTTTCTATCAAGAGTCAAATGACAGATTATGCAGGCTGTCCAGGACTGACCTGCTGCTAGAGGAAGATAAAACCACACCCTGGGGTTGAATTCCCTCATTTGGTGTGGGTCACTAGCAGTCTACTGAACCATAGATTGCTCTGAAGCAGGCAGAGACCCACAATGCTTTGCTGGACCACACCTCCTTCGTTTGGAGTCCCAAAACAAACCACACTACCGGAAAAGCCTGACTGCTCTGCATCAAACGAGGCAAGGCGTCCCCCGTTTGTCCCAACCCTGACCATGCCCAAAACTGCACACGGCTGTCCCGAGATGTTCTCAGGACGACCCTGAGAGACTAGCCGCGAACTTGAACGCCGGCGTACGGTCCAGAGTCACTGACAGATCGCTAAGCCGAGCCTCTGACCATGCTGAATTATTCATAGGGGCGCATACACTCCCACTCTCGCTCGGTCCAGGGGAGAGTCTGTGTTTAATAATTCAGGAGGGACGGCCAGCTGCTGGCCTCCCGCATCACTGTGCTCCAGCAAGCTCGAGCGCACGTGTGTGAGATAAGCTTCAGGTGAATGATGGTCGGGGGGCTTTGTTGTCATCGTATAATGAAGTGGGGCTCCGCTGAATGTGTGCGGCTGTGTAGGCGTCAGCACAGTCAAAGCCTCTCCTACAGTTCAATACCGATCGCAGTTCAAATGCTACATCATCAGGGACACTGTCTGCACACACGAGCGTGTGGCGAGGGGGTCGCTTGTCAGCTGGCCTTTGTGTTTTTGTTTGTGTGGGTGTTCCTAGGTGTGTCTTCTAAGCTTTCCAAAGGTCACTCAGACCTATCTGACCAGATGGTGCCATGCTAAGCCTAGTCCAGATTTTCGGATCTCTCCTTATGACAGAACTAAACAGACACTGATGTATGTAAATGAGCTCTGTTCTGATAGGCTGCCCTGTTTGGTGCCTCGTTCAAAAGCAGTCTTGTCAAAACTGGCACTGGGTTTTCTGACTTCACTGTGCAGCGCTACAAGGCCTTCTGAGTCAGCTGCCTTAGAGACGCTACATCACAGCTACCTAGCTGTTTGGCTAACTCTGCAGTGCAGCTCCGGGGCAGCTTGGGCCGATGGTGTTCACCCGCATGCTTGAGCACTACAACTACATTTCTACTTGGGGACACGCGGCATTGCAGCTATAAAGACGCCTGGGCCGGTGGTGTTAGGCTACATGCTTAGGCGGCGCTGTTTAGCAGCTACGAGGCCTTTTAGCCAGCTGCCTAAGCTATGCTACATTGCAACTACGTTTCTACCTAGGCTAGTCGTTGGGGCGACGCAGCATGGCAGCTATGAAG
>JAMWET010001452.1:112500-125000 GCA_024036415.1 Prochilodus magdalenae | reverse complement strand
CGCTAGTTGTGCGGTGCGGTGTGAGTTGTGTGGTGCGGTGTGCGGTGTGCGGTGTATGGAATTCAAAACGCCAACATGCCTTTTTGATTTTCTGGACTGGCCACATATATGAATCACATGGTGAAGTCATGTGACCACAACGAAGAAGAAACATACACGTAGAGAACGTGTATCGGCCACATCTGTCTGCTATCCGATCCATCCAACAAGGTCAATACTGGTGCCAATATGGTGCCAGTATATATCGGATCGGTGCGTCTGTACTGAACACTGCTGGTTAGCCGAGCCACTGTGATAGCCCTACTGCAGTGAGTGCTCGTGAAGCTGTTGAGCTGATCGCTGTGGAGAATGCTGACTGCACCCTGTGTGGCGACGGCCCGATGCTCTGTAAACAGTGCTAAAAACGCTCGTTATTATTAATGTCCTGGCAAAGTCTGCGTTCAGCAAATTAGCGTGCTGAGGTGGTGAGCAAACAGCGAATGACCATGCAAATTCTGACGGCAGAAATACCACAGGAGGGGAGCGATAGACCAGCAGAGCCAGGCGGGGACAGAGCGAGATGAGGCTGGGCAAGGTTAGCCATGACACCTACATCTTTAACACTCTTGATTTATGGTTCTTATTGGATCTCTCACACAAGCTAATCAGTGGGTGGGTGGCCCGGCAGGCCCGGCCCTGGCCAAAGACGAGTCCACCATCCAAGGTCCAGCGTAGTTATATAGAGCCACTCCATCTCCACCCGTGTGTGTGCTGACTGTCTCCCACAGCCAAAGCCCCTAACGCCCGAAGACGGGAAAAGAGGCAGGGCCTCACATTAGTCTTCTTTCTGTGGGTGCAAAACAAGCTGACTCGTTTCAAACCGCATCACCACCTCAGATCACACGTCAAAGGGGGAATAAAGCTCACTATGTTTACAAAGCCGGCTGTTCCCGTTCCCATCTGAAGGTCCCCGGAGCTGGAAAGGCAATTCCGACTGTAGCTTTGAGGATAAAAGCTGCTGTTTTGGGAAAGGAGCTCTAAACATGAAAACAACTGCGTATTGGTAATCTGATGATCTAGGGGCGCATGGTTGGGCAACCATAACAAAATATCCTCCACTGGAGTAATATGTATCCGTACTTGACCGCTCACGTTTCTCACTTCTCTAATATTTTACAGGTGAGGCCAATCTGTCTCTGAATCCAGAGCTTTTGAGCCACTTTGTGTCGACTGTGCTGCACACAGAGGAATATGCCCAGGGAGCAGCTGGGGGTCAGGTGCCTTGCTCGAGGGGACTTCTGTCGATACTGTTGGCTCAGGGGATCAAACCGGTGACCCTCCGCTCACAAGGCTGCTTCCCTAACCTGCCCCGGGATCTTCTTGTGTCAGGGGAGAGTGTGAATCCAGTCCCCCACAACCAGAAATGATGAAGTCGTAATTCCTGCGTTTGGAGAATTCTCAAGGGTCAGCACAACTGGAGTACAGTGGTTAAGCCTCGAACTGGGTGAACCACCTTCTTGGTCATGGTAACGCCCATGCCTGGTAAGAACTGTCAGTCTCCATTACAGTTTGAATTTCAAGTTACGTTTTTTAGACCTAGCCCGTCTAATCTGGCCTCTGTTTACTTCTACTTCATCAGCTCCTCCTAAATGAAATCCAGCACAGGATATAATGCACTAGCCAACATAAAGCTTATTTAGACATGAAAACATTTGGGATGATTCAGATTTTGGGGGTATATGTGAGCATATACAGGGGTTGGACAATGAAACGGAAACACCTGTCATTTTAGTGTGGGAGGTCTCATGGCTAAATTGGACCAGCCTGGTGGCCAATCTTCATTAATTGCACATTGCACCAGTAAGAGCAGAGTGTGGAGGTTCAGTTAGCAGGTAAGAGCACAGTTCTGCTCAAAATACTGCAATGCACACAGCATTATGGGAGACATACCAGAGTTCAAAAGAGGACAGATTGTTAGTGCACGTCTTGCTGGCGCATCTGTGACCAAGACAGCAAGTCTTTGTGATGTATCAAGAGCCACGGTATCCAGGGTAATGTCAGCATACCACCAAGAAGGACGAACCTCCACCAGCATCACGTAGTGACCTGGCCACTATCCTGCAAGAAGAATGGCTTAAACTCCCTCTGACCACTGTGCAGGACGCAGTATATGTCATTCCCAAGACCAACTGACGCTGTATTGGCCGCAAAAGGAGGCCCTACACCATACTAATAAATGATTGTGGTCTAAAACCAGGTGTTTCAGTTTCATTGTCCAACCCCTGTATCTGCAACTATGCAAAATTTCGATTTCATTTAGGAGATTTTTTTGTATCTTATTTGTGTATTTTGTTTACTGATGATCTGATGATGGCCGTTGTTGGTATCGAAGGGTACGGCATGAAAACAGCTGCTGTTACTAATAATGCAGACTGTTGAAGAGTCTCTGGCTGGTAGTGGTCGAATCCGGGATGGGTAGTGACAGACTTTTGTCAGGACACAGTTAAGTTTATACTCAGAACTGGGTGCTGCTGGCCTGGGTCGCATCGTGTCAGGTTGATTCTTGGGCTACACTCGAGTTCAGGCCAACCTTTCATTCCTAATAAGGCTAAACAAACATTTCAGTCCAGTATGCGTCATATTGAGTAGCTTCCCTAATTTTGGACAACAGCCTGTGCTCCCAGAGCTCCTAATCCTTCTCTACGTTTGCCAGGCAACAAGGATTAACTTGCATGTTAAGCTAAATCTCTTGGCTTGTCCACGCAGCCATTGATCAGCTCTACCTGCTCCTGTCAATACCCCCTCTCACTTGTGCTAATGGGGGGTGTGACGAGGGATCCACTCCAATCAAACCTGACCTCAGAGTCGACCATGCTTCAGAGATATACAGTATTTTATGTTTTTTCAGTCAGTTGTATTATCAATCCTTGTGTTATGATAATATATGCCAATCATTTCATTTACTGAATTGTTTCTATTTATGTATTTATGTATTTATTGATTTATTCAGAGGCCCACATTGACACATCTACAGTATACTGTATCAGCCCAAGTTCCAATATAAATAACACTACTTCATCTTTAGTGGACCAAAGCGATGCTTTGGCTTCTCCATCTCACTTGTGCTGACAAACGGTGGGTGTGGCCATGTGTCACTGCAATTGAAACTGACCTCAGAGTAGACCTTGCTTATGAGAAATATTTTATGGGTGTTTTCCAGCAGCTTTGTTATCAATCCGTGTTTTATTATAAAATATACCAGGATAGTTTGTAGATACATTGATTGAGAGATCAGTTAAATGATTGTTTGATTGGTTGGTTGGTTGGTTGATTGACTGATTGGTTTACTGGTTGGTTGGTTAAGTGGTTGGTTGATTGATTGGTTGGTTGGTTGTTTGGTTGGTTGGTTAAGTGGTTGGTTGATTGATTGATTTATTGATTGGTTGGTTGGTTAAGTGGTTGGTTGATTGAGTGGTTGGTTGTTTGATTGGTTGTTGGTTAAGTGGTTGGTTGATTGAGTGGTTGGTTGTTTGATTGGTTGATTACGTGGTTGGTTGATTGAGTGGTTGGTTGTTTGATTGGTTTATTGATTGGTTGGTTGGTTAAGTGGTTGGTTGATTGACTGATTGGTTTATTGGTTGATTGATTGGTTGGTTAAGTGGTTGGTTGGTTGATTGACTGATTGGTTTATTGATTGGTTGTGTGACTGGTTAGTTGATTGGTTGGTTGGTTGGTTAAGTACATATACAGTATACAGTAGCCAATGCTAATCTAAGTACAGCTAATTCATATTTAGTGGACCAACGTGACGTTTTAAATCCTCAACAGAAAAAATCTTTTGAATAACATGAATCAAATAAACACCTCAACAGTCTTTCCAGGTTTTAGAGAGGGAGTAACTCATGCTAACTCCTGCTTGCTAGCTGGCTATTCATTAAATTAGCAAACATTATCCAGCTAGCTAACAGTAACTAATACTATACAACAGAAAAAGCCATAATTCTTCACATTACAATCCCTCTGTCTTTTCGCTGTGTTCCGTTCTTTTCTGCTCTTTATATTTTCTCCTCCGGGCTCCAGAGGGCTTCGGCCTGTTCCAGGTACTGGCACGCAGCTGCTGTGCTGTTAGCTAATCACTGCATTTACTGTTAATCACATTTTCACTCACTCACTGCTCCGGCCCCTATGGATGGACAGCACTTCTAGCCTTCGCCTATACCGCCCATATTCACAAGCCGGCTCTAAATCATGCTATGGCATTTAGATGAAAGTGTAATACAACCTCACGCCTCACGTAATATACATTACTGCAACACAGGCTGGCCAAGACCAAATTAATCAATCATCTGATTTCTACTTGCATGTTTGGAGCTTCGGATCGTGCGTACTTTGTGCAGGGTATTGATTTTGAAGCCTGCGGCTTAAACACGACCCCATGCACCTTCAAAACTCTTCAGAGACAGTCTTTACAAAACAGCACACCTCCGCCATCAATCTGTACATCGGTTATCTTCCACAGAAGGATCTGCGCTCCGTTGTGATTATTCTAGGTGGTATAATGAAAAAGCGAACTGGGAAAGTGAGAGAAAAGTGCCTCGAAGGATCCAAGGCCCCTGCGTGCTTCTGAAGGGAGAGAATGGGGGTTTATGAGAAGCGGCTTTGCAAAGACACGTCCTCTGGCGTCATCCTGCTGGGCTGCACAATGGCTAGGTAACCGCTCTGTGTCCACTCATTCACCCACACGCGCACGCCACCCACTGCTTACCTTCCCATCGTAGCGCTTCACCACGAACTGATCCAGACCCAGATCTGAGACAGACAGCAAAGAGAGAAAACAGAAAAACAGAGAGGAGGTTAATTCATCTGAAGTTACCTATTGTGCCCTCAGCCCACACGCAGTTTATCCACGGATCTCAGGAGGAAGGCCTTTATACCAAGGCAGTAACAGCAACTACAGCCATTACAGACATTCCTGCGATTTATATCAGTCATTAATGACCCATTTCATTTTCCTGTGCTTCCAAATAAATGCTGGCGTCGCCATGTTTTCATTCATTCCCTCATTAAATCATCTGTAAAGTTGGAGAGAGCCCAGCCAACCGAGACCACACTGGAGTGAATAGGGAGGTACACTGGATTTGAAGCATGGAACGTTGGGAAACACCAGGAATGACTTTTCATTTACATGATTAAAGGCAATAAGCCACTATCGGACATGTGTACAGTGATTTTATCACAGGCTGGAGTGGCACAACATGAAGAGTAAGGATAGAAGATGACTTCCGTTCTCACCTCTATACAATCTCCAGTTCTATATTAGCACCAAGCTAATGCTCACAGCAAAAGTCCAACATCTTAAACCCCTCCCAGAAGAACAGAGGCGGCTGTTAGCACGGTTTCATATGAGAACCCTCTCCTCGTGGCCACCAAAATGCCCAAAACAACGGCAATGCAAAATTTTGCTGGCACCCCTATGTAATCTCCAGTCCTATATTAGCACCAAGCTAATGCTCACAGCAATGTTCCACCATCTACTGTACAGCCTATCCCAAAAGAACAGAGCAAAGGAAATACAAGAGAAGAGGAGCATATCAAGCCCACAGCCATTTAATCCCCATAGACAAACACGGGTATCAGAATGGGTCGTACTGAAGAGCTTAGTGACTTTAAACGTTCTAGGATCTCACTGCCCTTCAATCAAAACCCTGCCCCGCTACTCCTGCCCTCGCCAACTGTAACCCCCATTCATCATAATATAGCACTGTTTATACAGCACTTCCCTAAAGAGCCAAGGCTGTTTCTGCATCAGACGAGGGGACAGCGAGCGAACCAACCGCGTCTACATACTCTACAACCTGTAGTGCAGCACACATAGGAAATACAGGAGGAGAGGTGTATAACATCACATGGCCATTTAATCCCCATAGACAAGCACCAATATCAGAACAGGTCACACTGAAGAGCTCAGGGAACGTGTAGGATCCCACTACAAATCCAAGGGCTCTGCCGCGCTAGATTTGCCCTAGCCAGACTTCGAACTCCAAGTGCCCTAGCCAGATCTGCCCTAGCCAGACTTCGAATTTCCAAGTGCCCTAGCCAGATCTGCCCTAGCCAGACTTAGAATTCCAAGTGCCCTAGCCAGATCTGCCCTAGCCAGACTTCGAATTTCCAAGTGCCCTAGCCAGATCTGCCCTAACCAGACCTTGAATTCCAAGAGCCCTAGCCAGATCTGTGAATTTCCCTGCCCTAGCCAGACCTCTTCCCCCCTAGCCAGATCTTCCTACCAGACCTAGCCAGATCTGTCCTAGCCAGACTTTGAATTCCAAGTGCCCTAGCCAGACTTTGAATTCCAAGTGCCCTAGCCAGATCTGTCCTAGCCAGACTTTGAATTCCAAGTGCCCTAGCCAGATCTGTCCTAGCCAGACTTTGAATTCCAAGTGCCCTAGCCAGACTTTGAATTCCAAGTGCCCTAGCCAGATCTGTCCTAGCCAGACTTTGAATTCCAAGTGCCCTAGCCAGACTTTGAATTCCAAGTGCCCTAGCCAGATCTGCCCTAGCCAGATCTGCCCTAGCCAGACTTCTAATTCCAAGTGCCCTAGCCAGACCCCGAATTCCAAGTGCCCTAGCCAACTGTAAGTGTTCTTTAGCATCTAGAGAAATGAGCATGAGCGGTTCAGAAAAGGAATAATGAATAAATAAAATTCACTTCCAGAATGTCTTGCAGATCATCTATACAGGAACTAACATTACATAAGATAATTATAGCCTGATTAGTTCTATGTAATTATAGCATTATATATCATTTGATTATATATTAAATGATGGATCTTAAAATATGATACAGAAAAAAGTATTTAATTCCACATTATTAACACTATATACTAATAAATAATAATCATATTAAAAGTAATGAGAAGTGGTCGTATATAATAATAGTAGTAGTAATAATAATAATAAAAATAATAATAATAATAATAAATATTAATCCTATATATCCTAATATAATAATAATAATAAAAAAAAGTAATCCTATATACCCTATTATTATTATAATAATTCCATCATCGGTCATCAATCATAAATTTATTATTTAAATGCCTACATCAGTGTACATATAAATGCGTATAACATGTGCATAATAATAATAATAATAATAATAATAATAATAAAATAATAAATAATTAATCCCATATACCTAGCATTATTGTTGGTATCACATTTTAGTATTAAAAATTGTACATATTTGTACATATTTTTAATAATAACGACAATAATAATAATAATAATAATAATAATAATAAATATTGATCCTACCATTTGTTGGTACATTGTGATATGATATCATTCATATACAGATTAATTTTATAGAAATTTGTTTGTCCATCGTTCAGGACTGAGAAATGTGTCCTGGCCTCCCATGGAGCCCCCATTTTCCCTCAGTGGTCTTTGCAGCAGATGACTGACAGATCAGGTTCATCACAGAGATGCTCCCGGAAAGCTAAACAGGCACAGTCGGCAGAGGACAGGCTGCAGGACCGGCCCGGCACCTCAGAGCCCTGAAATCAATGTAATTCTGCGCAGAGAGAGATGAATTATGGAGCAGCCTTTCTGGCAGCTGGATGAATAATGAATCACGTATTTACTTTTACTTTTTGTCGCTCTTCCTCCCTTCCGTTTCCCCCGTCAGGGACATGCGGATCAGCACCAACACCCTGTGACTACACCGCTTCCTATCTGGGTGAAAGGTCAGGAGGAGCTCCAGTTGTGCTGTCAGTCACAGAGTGCCCTACGGCCTCTTCAACCAGGAATTCCTTTCCTCCTCTCTCGCACACTGTTTACACCAAACCTGAACACCCCAGTCAACAGGTTCGCCAGAGCCATCAGGTTGTTGGGGAGGAGGGTCTATATGAGAAATTCTAAATCATGGCTACAGAAGCGCTGTGCGTGTGATTCTGCCGGATTTGCTGGATATGCTGCCCAACATACTCCCAGACTAAGCTAGACCCTTTACTTCACCCACCACTGACTGTCAATACTCCTCTTTACCACAACAGTACATTACGAGTCCTAACCACACTGTGCAGGTCACACCTGACAACTACTCAATAACGACCTGCTGCTAAACATCAATTCCCAACCATATACTGTCCTGTATATAACAGTATCTATAGTCCTGTATAGTCCTGTTGTGTTTATTTGTCTGGTGTATTCCTATGTTGTGCACTGTGTTGTGTGTTTGGACTCATAGTCCTGTTGTTGTGTGTTGCACCATGAGCCCTGAAGAACACCGATTCCTTCCACTGTATCTCCACTGTAGCTCTATTGAAAAGGTCAACACTGGCTGTCTATCCTTCAAAGAGAACTCGAGGAAACTGGCATGTAAACAGTATTATATAAACGGAGCTACCTGGTTTGTTGTATGTATACCAGCACTATAAATGCCACTTCTTCCCAATATGTATCATGTTGGATCATGGTTCTCCCTCTAGGAAAGGTCAGGAAGATAGGGGTACTGCTGTCTCAGCTCATTGAAACTTTCCTCTGTTGCACTGTACCCGTTGGCCTGTCAGTCGCTGTCCAGTAAAACCATGTCGACTTATATCAGGGGTTACGGGCCAGTGCTCGTGCTGGTTCAGAACAAGCCACTTCCCCCTGGTTGGAGAGGCGAGCGATCACATATCTGTGGGCAGAATTTGGTGGACAATGCATAAGAACAACATGGCGGAACATCTTCTTTCTTCAGCAGAACAGCTTTTTTTTTTTTGGTTAGCAAACTGGACGGCAGCACCACGTCCTTTTGCCACTCGTGTCATAGGTTCCACAGTTCCAGACCAGCGAGTGCATGGGCCATGAGATATCGCACCCATATATCTTTTGTGGTGGAAAAGTGCAGACTGGTTTGAGATTTTGGCAGCAGCACTGTCACTGGTAACTTCATGACCAATGGACCAATCAAAATGGTCCGGAATGGATGGGAATGAAGTCTGGTTCCACTGACTTACATTTAATTAAATTAGATTTTAGCCGCTCCTGTACAGTTACGGCATTTAGCTAACGCTCTTATCCAGAGAGAAGGTTAATCACATTACAAGAAGGCCAATGTAGTGTTAGGAGTCTTGCCCAAGGACTCTTATTGGTGTAGCAGAGCGTAGTCACCCAGACCGGGATTCAAACCCCAGTCTCCCACATGTGGTGGTGACTCAGTGGCAGGTAGTGGTGTTATCCACTGAGCTACATCAACCTTCCTGTAAAGGCCCCATGTTAGAGATCCCTGTTTTCATTTGGACAGCAGCGATACAGTAGGTGAGCGCTCTGTCCTCTTATTGGTGAACATAAATCAGCATATATGCCACTTTCTGACATGCTAGACCTTTGGTTGGGGTGTCATGGAGGACGTCCCATCACTGTTGATCAATTCTGTCAGAGTACATGGCAACTTCCTGATCAATATCAGGCTGAATTCATGTTATCTGATCCTGGCATAACACTTCTTGCTTACTTCATAGTTCCATAAATCCAGTTTGACAGTTCTGACGTATTCAGTATGATCCTGAACACGTGGAAAAACAAGGAAACTCCCTCCTGGATAGGTGTGAATGGTACTGTATCAGCACTGGAAGTCACGCCGCTGTTTGCTCCTGATATGAGCCGCGTGCCAGATAACAATCGACTGCTGAAATCTCCTCAGCGGCTTTCTGCTTACACCCTCACGCTTCGCTTTTAATTAAGGAGCAGACAGTTCGGACAGAACCCCGATGGCCAAAGGGACGTCAATAGATCAGGCCTATTGAACTATTGGTACATTAAGACCTATCTGCACCAAGCGCTGCAGGAACTCCGGATGAAGCGGTCGTGCCTGCCGGCCTTACAATTCACAAAATCAAACCCTTTCAAAATGATCAGAGGACAGTTTCATCAGCTACTCAAGCAGATTGATATCTGCGGGAGGAGAGAGCTCTCGCCTGCGAGCGGAAAAGGCCTCCACGGCGTATTGTCGTGAGACAGTGAGGTCCAATAATAACAGTGATGCTGGGCTGGGTAATTGGAGCGAGGAGGTTCCGGGCTTGGAGGGAAAAGGCTGGAGAGCCCGTGCATTTCACACCAGCACAAGCCGAGACTTTCTGCTTCTGACAGTCGCTGTTAAATCTCTCTCTCTCTCTCTTTCTTTTCCTCTCTCTCTTTCCCTCTCTCTCTCTCTCTCTCTCTCTCTCTCTTCCTCTCTCTCTCCCTCTTCCTCCCTCCCTCTCTCTTCCTCTCTCTCTCCCTCTCTCTCTCTCTCTCTCTTCCCCCCTCCCTCTCTTCCCCTCTCTTCCTCCCTCTCTCTCTCTTCCCCCCTCTCCTTCTCTTCCTCTCTCTCTTCCTCCCTCTCTCTCTCTTCCTCCCTCCCTCCCTCCCTCCCTCCCTCTCTCTCCCTCTCTCTCCCTCTCCCTTTCTCTCCCCCTCTCTCTTTCCCCCTCCCTCTCTTCCCCTCTCTTCCTCCCTCTCTCTCTCTTCCCCCCTCCCTCTCTTCCCCTCTCTTCCTCCCTCCCTCTCTTCCCCTCTCTTCCTCCCTCCCTCTCTCGCCCTCTCAGCCTCCCTCCCTCTCTTCCACTCTCTTCCTCCCTCCCTCTCTTCCTCTCTCTCTCTCTCTCTCCCTCTCTCCCTCTCTCTCCCTCCCTCTCTTCCCCTCTTCCTCTCTCTCTCTCTTCCTCTCTCTCTTCCTTGCTCTCCCTCTCCCTCTCTCCCTCTCTCTTCCTCGCTCTCCCTCTCCCTCTCTCTCTCTCTTCCCCCCTCCCTCTCTTCCCCTCTCTTCCTCCCTCTCTCTCTCTTCCCCCCTCCCTCTCTTCCCCTCTCTTCCTCCCTCCCTCTCTTCCCCTCTCTTCCTCCCTCCCTCTCTTCCCCTCTCTTCCTCCCTCCCTCTCTTCCCCTCTCTTCCTCCCTCCCTCTCTTCCTCTCTCTCTCTCTCCCTCTCTCTCTCTCTCTCTCTCTTCCTCCCTCCCTCTCTTCCCCTCTTCCTCTCTCTTCCTCTCTCTCTTCCTTGCTCTCCCTCTCCCTCTCTCCCTCTCTCTCTCTCTCTTCCTCGCTCTCCCTCTCCCTCTCTCTCCCTCTCTCTCCCTGTCCCTCTCTTCCTCCCTCCCTCTCTTCCCCTTTCTCCCTCTCTCTCTCTCTCTCTCTCTCCCTCTCCCTCTCTCTCCTTCTCCCTCCCTCCCTCTCTTCCTCTCTCTCTCTCTCTCTCTCTCTCCCTCTCTCTCTCCCTCTTCCTCCCGCCCTCTCTTCCTCTCTCTCTCTCTTCCTCGCTCTCTCTCTCCCTCTCCCTCTCTCTTCCCCCCTCCCTCTCTTCCCCTCTCTTCCCCTCTCTTCCTCTCTCTTCCTCTCTCTCTCTCTTCCTCGCTCTCTCCCTCTCTCACACCCACACGTTTGGCACCTGTCTGCTCCAAGCCTGACTCTAATTCAGAGAAAGAGAGAGTGAAAGATAGAGTGGTTCTGAAAACATGTGGACAGGAGGTCAGTGTGGGTCAGTGTGTTGAGAGGACGCCTCTGGTGAGCAAAATGCTCATATGGTTACAAGGCTTCTCAGTAGAGTTGGTTAACACAGTAGAAGTATGACATCATCACGGTACCTGAGTATGACATCATCACGGTACCTGAAGACATTTTCTGAATTCCATATTTTGGTTGCCTACAGAGTCTCTATAATTGGTCTACATCTGTCTGCATAATGAACGGCAACAGTTCAGAGTTCTGAAAGTAATGAAACACCTGAGACTGAAATGTGGAGTTGGGTCCAGATTTTGGTGGATGCCTTCCCTGGCACAGTTTCGAGTATTCCCTGTAGGCTGGGATTTTAGCTACTGCTGGCTCGGTATAAATTCTGGGGATTTGGAGACCTCTCTGGTGGACATGTGTAATTACAAGGTGTGGCAGAGCATCATGTTAACTGGGTTGTTTCAGACCCCCTTCCCTGGGTGGGTGAATCTGATCACAGAAACAGAGCTCAAAGAGAACTCAGTCAAAACCTGGTGAGGAACGTGTCTTCTGATGATCTACATTTACATTTAAGACATTAGCAGATGCTCTTATCCAGAGCGACCTACAACCGTGCTGAGTGTTCTGTTGGGTAATATTCCAGCTAGTACAGGAAGGTTATACCCTAAACTCACCATGAGCTCAGACAGTGTCCGAACAAGGGCCAGTGCTAATAGCTAGAGAGATCAATACACAGACATATACAGGGGTTGGACAATGAAACTGAAACACCTGTCATTTTAGTGTGTGGTCTCATGGCTAAATTGGACCAGCCTGGTGGCCAATCTTCATTAACTGCACATTGCACCAGTAAGAGCAGAGTGTGAAGGTTCAGTTAGCAGGTAAGAGCACAGTTCTTTATGGGACATACCAGAGTTCAAAAGAGGACAGATTGTTGGTGCACGTCTTGCTGGCGCATCTGTGACCAAGACAGCAAGTCTTTGTGATGTATCAAGAGCCACGGTATCCAGGGTAATGTCAGCATACCACCAAGAAGGATGAACCTCCACCAGCAT
>JAMWET010001452.1:85000-107500 GCA_024036415.1 Prochilodus magdalenae | reverse complement strand
AGGTGTGCATGAGCTGGGTATGGGCTGTGTATGAGGTGTGTATGAGCTGGGTATGGGCTGGGTATGGGCTGTGTATGAGCTGGGTATGAGCTGGGTATGAGCTGGGTATGAGCCGTGTATGAGCTGGGTATGGGCTGCGTATGAGGTGTGTATGAGCTGGGTATGAGCTGGGTATGAGGTGTGTATGAGCTGGGTATGGGCCGTGTATGAGCTGGGTATGAGGTGTGTATGAGCTGGGTATGGGCTGGGTATGCGCTTGGTATGGGCTGTGTATGGGCCGCGTATGAGCTGGGTATGAGGTGTGTATGGGCTGGGTATGAGCTGGGTATGGGCTCTATAGGAGTCTGGTTAAGTCATTCATTCTCCATGTAGGAGACCCAAGCTCAGCCATTACTTTAATATCAGGCATGTGACGTCACAGCCTATAAGGTGTCACACAACTCGCACTGTAATAACAATAAACACAGGATTAACTCTGCAGCTCCATATTACTGTTTAGGTCATAACAGTAAACACGAATCATCTTCATAAAGAAACGTCAGTAGGAAGCTTTTTTCCTCCACCACGACTTCAGTTATTGGAATGATTGGAACTGACATGATCATCACTGGGCTTTATACCAGGGCATATTCTACATTATAGATTATATATTCAAACTGGTGATCTCCCCACTCCTAATTCAATCAGATGGATATTATTATCTCTGCAATAAATCTCTGCAGGAGAATCACCAGGAGCAAAACAACCTAGCCACCAGGTAGCTGGAAAATACTGCTGCCCACGTTTAGCCCAAGTATTTTAATTAGCATGCTGTTCGTTATCTCCTAATTAAGCAACATTTTAATGCTTATTTACAAAAAGTTAAAGGACATTGTTCTGGATTCTGGTATTACAAAGGCAACTAACATTAAAATAGAAATGTGGAGCTCTGGAAGCTACTCTGACTGAGCCAAAATCCACAATTACAGACATTCAGTGAGCAGTGATGCCCTCCATGAGTCATCCTGTTAGTGCAGCACCATTGGCAGAAGGCTGTACCACGCAGGACTACATGCACACAGGCTGCTAGGAGTACTGTCCTTAACACCACGTCACCAAACACTGCAGTGGTGTCGTACCAGACTGTCACGGAGTGACTCTCAGAGACGAGTCCTGTTTAAATCTTGGTGGAGACGCCCAACGAATCCGTGTGAGGAGGCACCGTGGTCAGCGCCAAGATGAACGGTGTATTGTCTCATGTCACACGTCCAGAAGGCCATTCTGAATCACTCCATGACAGCCTGGCATGACACCATTGCTGTCTTTGGCAATGTTGATGTGGTGTTAAGGGCCGTCGTCGTAACATGCATGTAGTCCTGCATCGTGTAGAGTTCTGCCAACGGTCACACGTCCTGGTGTCACTCCACCTCCACCCCTACCGCACCATCTGCAGGAGCTGTGTGAGGATATTCAAGCTGTATAGGATGGATTATTACAGGACACCATTAGGAACCTCTACAGCTCCATGCGGAGACGTCTGGTGTGTTGGGTTAGCAAAGATGGGGTCCCGACACCATACTGAGAGACAGACTTCTGTATGTGTAGCTCAATAAATATTGATCATATCAGTCTAAATTCATCATCAGTTATTGATCCTGGTCACCTTTATCTTCCTTCCCAACAGACCTGCACTCACACACCTCCTTCTGGGTGCAGCTATTCTTTTAATGATGAGTGCAAACCATGAAAGTGTCTGAAAGCTTTGTTTAAAAACAGACATGGAAAAGAACCATGCCTGTCTGACCCTTTAAAGCACAGCCTGTAGAGGGAGAGGGCTGTGCATCTGTACTTACGGGCATGCCGTGCTTTATAGCTACTCACAGATATAGCAACAGGGAGGAACATTACTGGAGCATTCCTAGAGGGAAGGAGGAAGGGAGATGGAGAGAACACTCACTCTCTGGCTGCTTCTCGTTCGGCGTGATGGAACGGATGAAGTCCTGCGGCGTCATATACACTTCAGCGTCTCCGTGCTCGCTGATGATCTTCAGCGTGGCGAAGTAGCGGAAGATCTTGTCAGGGGTGGAATAGGCTCTGATCCGGTTCTCATACTCCATCACCTGCCACAAAGAACAGGCTGGATTAGATGGAGCGCTCTTAACAGTCTGCGTCCTAAAGACACCTTCGAAGACTTTAGGAGTCTGGGTGTCAGTGGTGTGCTAAGTGTAGCATTAGCAAGACAGGCTTTTGTATTAGGCACATATAGACAAAGCAGAACTTAGAACTAATAATTAACAACAACAACAACAACATCATCATCATCATCATTCTATCATCATTTTACATCAGTTTGACAGTCACAGTAGACATCTAGAATTGTATGTTTAATGAGAGAAAAATGTCATATTTATGCTAACCTGTTTGGAAGAGATACGGTTGAGATGTGTATTAAACATGAGCTCTGAGCTCACCTCCCTAAGCTGGAAGTGAGCTCCACAGTTTTTTGAACACCAGAGTAAACTAAAATGACTCTCCTCTCTTCTTGTGTTCTACTCTGTATTTTCACAAAGAAGTGTCGTTTGTAAGAACACCTGCAGACATCTGTAAGACACGGAGAGACGTTCTGTGATGTAAGCAGGTGCTAGATTATTTAGAGCCTTATAGACCAGCAGCAGAACTTTAAAGTCTATTCTAAAAGATACAGGCAGCCAGAGCAGTAATTTAAAATGGTGATATATAGTAATTTAAAGTGATATATAGTTTGGTCACATTATTATGACCACCTAATATTTAGAATAACCACCGTGCGCACCACAGACAGCAGCTAGATGGGCTTGGGGTGGCTTAATAACGTCCTGGTCGGGTGTCACAGGTATCTGGAGCCATGCTGACTACAGTGCATCCCACAGCAGCTGGAGGATGGGGAGAGGAGGTTCGAAACTGTAGCTTGCTGGAAGATCCCATCCGCCCCAGGAAAGACAATCAGCATGTACGGGTGTAAATGATATGCAAGGACGGATTCATACTCAACAAGACAACGACCCTAAACACTGCTCAAAATCTACTAATGCATTCATGCAGAGGAACAAGTACAACGTTCTGGAATGGCCCTCTCAGTCCCCAGACCTGAGTATTATTGAAAATCTGTGATGTCACTTAAAGAGAGCTGTCCATGCTCGGAAACCATCAAACCTGAATGAATGGTCTAAAATACCTTCCGCCACAATCCAGACTCTCATTAGAAGCACATACATCACTCGAGCAGTTTAGAGCAGGCTGTTATTTCTGCGAAAGGATGTCTCTACTAAAAGGTTTTTTTTTTTTTGGTGCCCAAATTTATGCACCTGCCTACTTTTGTTTAGACAATTATTGCACACTTTCTGTAAATCATATAAACTTCATTTCACTTCTCAAATATCACTGTGTTTGTCCCCTATATGATATATTTAACAGAATTTTTTTATCCAAACAATCAATACTTTATAATGGTAAATCAGGAAAATTAACAACGCTGCCCAAACTTTCGCACCCCACTGTATATACATATCTCACATACAGACAGAAAACTGCAATGTCAGGTTTTTATTAATATCGTGCAGCCCTACATGAAACGGTTATGTTGCCTGGCGGCTGAGAGATTGTGATATGAGTTTGGCCTAAAAGACTTTGGGAGTAGCAGTCGTGGGCTGGAGGACAAGGGAACCAGCCCTATAACCGGAGGGTCGCCAGTTGAGTCCCTGAACAGACAGTTCAAGTGCCCTTGAGCAAGGCACCTAACTCCCCAGTGCTCCCTGGGGACCGTGGATAGGAATGCCAACCGCTCCAAGTGTGCCCAGGTGTGTGTATATGGACAAATTCCTCGTGTGCAGCTCAAAGGGCAGGAAATGCCTCAAAGAGTCTCTACTCAGAGAAAGATTCGCCTCAATTTAAAATAAAAATGATTCATTTAAAACACATTTTATAATCCATCTGTAGCAGAGTGGTAAACACAGGCCAAACTGTCTCCAGCTTTCCTATTTTACCGTCCTCAGGATTACAGATTTAGCACTCTAGACTTTCATGTTTGTGTTCATGAGTGCTGTAGACACCGTGACCTCAGGATGAAGAAGAATTATGGAATAAAGGAACTGCACCCATCTCGACCGCTTCATTACGCAGACCCTCAGAAACTCAGCTGGAAGTCCTCAGACAAAACCCCAGTTTACACTTCATCTTTTATTAATCCACCGTGTGTGCAGCGGCTCCTTGGATCCTACAGGTTCACAGACAGCAGTGGTCTATCTTTCTTCCTCCTCTAAATAAGGCCCACACCTCACCACCGGACAAACTGGCGTCTGCAGCTGCTATAGTGCAGGTCACCAATGGAGACATGCAGCTGTGCATATTCATATCATTTACAGGCCTTGGTCATTTAATGGTCTCTTACATCTGAAGACAACAGACTACAGTTCAAAGCCCAGAAGGTCAGAGGAGCACAGGCATCCGCTCAGTCTAGCCCAGTCACCTGGTGTGCTTGGGCCCAATTTAAAAGTCCACAGGTGTTTCTGTCCATCCTCCCAACATGAGAAGACACCTCAACACTATGGCGGTCTGAAAGGATGTGTAGCTGTTCAAGAAGCTCCTCACTGAGAAAAGGAGACACACACATCCAACAAGAAGCTGCTGGTGTTCTCAGAAACAACGGACTGACCACCCCAACATTACTGACCGTGTTTGGGGGCGAAGCAGCTAAACCGACTTCTAAGGCTGAACTGAACAATGAAATTTGTACATAGCGGTACCGTCAGCCAACGCCTCCTTGTGTGAGTGGATCATAGAAAGAATTAAGAATCCTCAACTGCTGACCGCTAAAACCAGCCTGACCTCCAACACGATGGAGGTACAACGTGTGACGAAACTGAAGAAAACAGCCTCTGGAATTTAAACGTGTAAATGTGACTTTACACACAGATGTTCATGTGCAACTTCTATCCTCCCTAGATAACTCCAACGGCAGGTAAGGGAACGATCAGAAGGGCTTCCCAAAGCGCGTGGACGTTCCTTCACCAACGGCTAATGACCAGCTTCTACCCACAAGCCATCAGGTTCCTGAACAAGCTGTGGGCCTTTCACCAACACCATCAACACCACCAACACCACCACCAACACCACTAATACCACCAACACCACCAATACAACCAACACCGCCAAACAACGCTAACACCGCCAATACAACCAACACCACCAACACCGCCAATACCAACACCACAAAACAACGCCAAACAACGCCAACACCGCCGCCAACACCGCCAATACTACCAACACTACCAACACCACCAACACCACCACTAATACCACCAACACAACCAAACAATGCCAACACCACCAATACAACCAACACCGCCAATACCACCAATACTACCAACACTACCACTACCACCAATACCACCAACGCTACCAACACTACCAACACCACCGCACACAGTCACTTTATTATTAATACTCTTATATCTCACCGCTATGGACATCACTGAGTCACTTTATACAACAGGAATAGACATAAACATACATATTTATATTATAGCTCCGCTCTCTTTCAGACTATACCTAATCCATAAATCATTTCACTGCATAAATGACCTGACATGTCATACATATGACAAATAAACCTGAAACTTAATCAACAAGATGTGAAGCCTCATGGAGAAGCTGACTCTAGTGGACCTACTAAAGGTCAGATTGTAGAGGTGGAAGAATTGATTGGCTGTGTACCAGCTTCAGTCGATTTGGGAACGCTCCACATGACGTGTTGAGTAAGTACCATGAAGTAATTCATTACTTAACCTGAAGTAAAACATTAACAACTGCTGACTAATGTTAAGGAAACACTGAGCACCGAACGACTGTTACACTTACTTAACATGTAAACATGTAGTCGTGTTTGCTTAACGTGAGTTATACGTTACATCCATCGTTAGGGTGTTACGCCATGTTAACTAAAGCATCACGTCATGTTAGTAAGTCACTCCTTAATGTACAGTCTTACCACTGACTTTCCGGCACAAACACGCTACCGACCAGTATGTGTTAGTGACAGTGATAGTGTTAGTGTCAGTGATAGTGACTGCTGCCAAGACTTTTATCACTAGCCCGCTACAACACTTCAGAGTACATCACTCAACCCGGTCCAGCCTGAACAGAACAGCTACCAAAGACGTCTGATGCTGCTTTGGTATGTCTGGTGTTCTGGAGTTCAGCTTTCTAACTTCCCCCCACTGACCGCAGCTCTGAAATAAACCAGAGGCTGATTTCCATTTTTTTGGGAGTCATGAATGCTAAACACCTTGTTGTTGAATTCCAAATGAACCCAGTCCAATACAATAGACATAACGTAGTACAGAGCTCCTTCTGCCTTCCTCCACCTTACACGACTTTCAGAGGAGGACAGAGCTGCACAAACCACTGCTTATCCATCAGAGGAAAGTGGAGAGAGGGAACCAATCAACAGGAATGAAACTTGGTGGGTAGGTTTGACCTTGTGAGACATGTGAATGATTCACACTCGGCTGCACATGTGACGTTAGCAAGGACGGGCCTTATCACTGTACCTGACTGACTCAGCAGTGACTGCAGACATCCAGTGAACAGGGATGCCCTTCATGAGTCATCCTGTTAGTGCCAGCACCAAATCTGTGTTCAGAAGGCCTGGTGTCACTCAACCTCCACCCCTACCGCACCATCTGCAGGAACTGTGTGAGGATATTCAAGCTGCATGGGATGGATTATCACAGGACTCCATTAGGAACCTCTACAGCTCCATACCGAGACGTCTGACATGTTGGGTTAGCAAACATGGCGGCCCGATGCCATACTGACACTGCAACACTTTTCTCAGATTAGGTCTGCCAGGAGGAATTAGGGTAGTAATGGCAGACAAATGCAACACCTCTGTAGGGGCTGTTTAAAGAACCATGTTGATCTGGGCTGTTAAATGGGACAGAACCTCATGGGGGGTCTCCTTTGAGTTCGGGCCTCTAGCCTCGAGGCACTGATGGTGAGAACTGGCGGTGAGTGTGTGCATGTGCTCACATCATTGGCTGTGTATGAACGGAGAGAGTAGATGTGATGGAAAAGAGGTTTGTCAGGAAATGACTGCACGGCTGTCAATCAGAAGGCGAACAGATATTAACGTGCAGGCCCACCCGCTGCCTTAGTGGGCCACTGGGAGCCTGAACCGGCATTCAGAGGCTGGGCCTAGGCTACACTGCTCAGCACACAGTGTGTGCATCACTGCCACTAATGTGGGCTACAGGGAGAAAGGAGCTGGAACAAACCCCGGCAGGTTGGCATCTAACTGGCAGCCATGCCAGCTGCTGCTGGAACATCCAGATGCCTGAGAGAAATCCAACAAAGCAGAGAAGACGCAAGGGGGAATTCCTCAGCTGGTAAACACACACGCACAGACGCTGGAAAACATTTACCTTTGTTCTGGACTTTCACTGCATCCCAGCCCATCGCAATACCGAGACCAGGACACGTCGAGCCCCTGTCAAGACCGAGACTCTGAGTAGTCAAGTTTGAGTCCAGGACCAGGACATGGCCGAGATCTGATAGATTACAACATAGGAGCACTCTGTAGTTCTACAGGTACAGACTGTAGTCCATAGATATTAACCCCCATCACCCTGTTCCTTAACGGTCAGGACCCCCACAGGACCACCGCAGACCAGGTATGATGTGGGTGGTGGATCATTCTTAGCACTGCAGTGACATGGATGTGGTGCTGGTGTGAGTGGATCAGACACAGCAGTGCTGCTAGACACTGTGTCCACTCACTGTCCACTCTATTAGACACTCCTACCTTGCTGGTCCACCTTGTAGATGGACAGTCAGAGACGATAGCTCATCTGCTGCTGCACAGTGCAGTGTTGGTCATCCTCTAGTCCTTCATCGGTGGGCACAGGACGCTGGCCACAGGACGCTGGCCACAGGACGCTGGCCACAGGACGCTGGCCACAGGACGCTGCCCCACAGGACGCTGCCCCACAGGACGCTGCCCACAGGAGGCAGTAAGACTGAGGGGTGTCTGATCCACTCACACCAGCACCAGAAACACTAACACACCACCACCACGTCAGTGTCACTGCAGTGCTGTGAATGATCCTCCACTGACATAATACCTGCTCTGTGGTGGTCCTGTGGGGGGTCCTGACTGTTAAGGAACAGGGTGATGGCAGAGAAACAGATGGGCTACAGTCTGCAATTGTAGAACTACAGTGTGCGGTCAGTGGAGCAGATAAAATGAGCAATGAGCATAGAAATCAGGGGGCTGTTATGTCTGACCAAAGTATTTATGATTATACTTAAAAAATATGAAATTATTTTTATATTAGAGTCCTAGCCAAACTTTGCACTGCAACTGGAAGCAGTAGTGAGGCATTTCCAGTTCTATTCTTTTTTACTACTTTGAGTTTTTCTGTTCCACCTTAAATGGTGCAGTTGTTAAAGGCGCCTGAATGTAACTGCTGCACCTTTTAAGGTGGCGTGGTGTATATTTTGAACAAGAAGCTGGTGAGTCACCAGACCTCAGCTTCGTTTCCTCTTTATACCCTGACAGCCAGTTCTGCTCAATAAGAATTTAGCCTCCAGTTACCTCAGACAGAGGCATCAAACTCGACAGCAACTTCCGTGACCACCCCACCCAGAGGCAGAGACAAGGCAGAGTCCAAGTTAGGTTGAGACGGAGACTGCCAGTTTATGGCCTTGAGTATTACAACACTACAATACAGGTCTATAGAGTTCCACAAGTCCTACATTTCCTTCTTCCCTGCGGTTAACTGAATTTCTTACAGGCACTTAAATATCAAAGCTAGTCAGAATGCCTTGGTTTTCATCAGTGCTAAAGGCCACATGCTATGCTAACGCTAACAGTTTATTTTTCGGGTGTTTTGTGCTAAACTGCACCGGTAAAATGTGCAGATAAACTGGGGCAGATAAGAGCGCCGTCACTTCATCGGGATCCATAAACACTGGATAGCCATCGCTGTATACTGAAAAGTCAACTGCTGTCTTTATGTCGTAGGTGAATTACACCAACAGTGGTGTGAAAAACTGTTTGCCCCCTTCATGATTTCTTATTTTTTTGCATATCGGTCACTCTTGAATGTTATAGAACATCAAACAAATTTAAATATTAGTCAAAGACAACACAAGTAAAACAGAAGGCAGTTTTAAATGAGTTTTTATTATTAAGGGAGAAAAAAAAATCCAAACCTACAGGGGTTGGACAATGAAACTGAAATACCTGTCATTTTAGTGTGGGAGGTCTCATGGCTAAATTGGACCAGCCTGGTGGCCAATCTTCATTAACTGCACATTGCACCAGTAAGAGCAGTAAGAGCAAGAGTTAAGCCATTTCATGGCTCATGTACGAAGGTTCAGTTAGCAGGTAAGAGCACAGTTCTGCTCAAAATACTGCAATGCACACAGCATCATGGGACATACCAGAGTTCAAAAGAGGACAGATTGTTGTGCACGTCTTGCTGGCGCATCTGTGACCAAGACAGCAAGTCTTTGTGATGTATCAAGAGCCACGGTATCCAGGGTAATGTCAGCATACCACCAAGAAGGACGAACTAAATTCAACAGGATTAACTGTGGACGCAAGAGGAAGCTGTCTGGAAGGGATGTTCGGGTGCTAACCCGGACTGTATCCAAAAAACATAAAACCGCGGCTGCCCAACTGACGCTGTATTGGCCGCAAAAGGAGGCCCTACACCATACTAATAAATGATTGTGGTCTAAAACCAGGTGTTTCATTGTCCAACCCCTGTACATGGCCCTATGTTTACTTGTGTTGTCTTTGACTAATATTTCAATTAGTCTGACGATCTGAAACATTCAAGAGTGACAAACATGCACAAAAATAAGAAATCATGAAGGGGGCACAGACTTTTTCACACCGCTGTACGTCAGGTCACTTACTATTTTAGAATATAATTACCAATATCATTTCCTATACAGTGCTGGGACCTCAAAGTCAGCTGATATCATCAATCTGATGATATCAGAAAATCATTTCCTCCCAAAGTCTGTCCAATAACTCAGCCCAAAGCTCATACGTGTCCTCAGAAATGATCTGTCGATAGAGACATCATCACACGGCTCTACCTGCTGGCTCTTTAGTTCAGAAGCCAAGCAGAGGGCAGGCCCGGGGGGCACCGGGAGGTTAAAGCCATTTCCATGGCTCATCAGCAGGTAGCCGAATTACTCACGCTCCTGCGGCAGGTCACCTTTAACAGCTGTTATTGGGAACCGAGCTCACAGCTCTCTGATCGTAGACCTCTGAGGACGTATCGCCACTGTGTACTTCTCTATTAGCATCCAGACGAACCCCAGGTGATCTCTGGCACTGAGGGCTGCTCTCTGAAATCAATCACGCTTAACCCACACACGTCCCCACACGCATCTTCCTCAGGTATGTCCCTGTCCTGTGAAATTGCAAGATCATTAAATGATCAGACAACTAAAGCAAAGTCAATTAAACGCATAGCAGCTTTGGCGTACTGCCTTTAATGCAGCAATATCCATATTTCATTCAGGAGACGTTCAGTCTTTGGACCACAATCCATGAGCACTGCCGCCCCCAGCCGTCTCCAGCAAACAAATCTTCCGTAGGGCATTTGTCAAAACCCACGCAGGAGTTATTGGTAATTAAGCAAGGGTGGGCCTGTGAGCCCTGCGAGAGGACGAGCGGTGCCCTTTAATTTACTTGGTCTGTTAATATCGGCAACACTGAGGGAATTTAGAGCTACGGCGCACGAGTCTAATCGTACATCAGTAGGGCTACAATCACTGTGCAGTCCAAATGATGCCCCTATTTCAAAGGCTTCATACAGACAGGCCAATATAAACATCCAGCGCTTCGTAAAAAGACAAGGCACGGCGACGGATGAATCGATAGTTATGTCCATGGAAATGCTTCCAGCTCCGAGACTCTCTCCGCCAGCTAGGTCGGAGTCTGAAACGCCTGACGGAGTGAGAAGGCAGTGGGCCGCTATCCGGCATTTCCGTCATTTCCGTCATCCGCACCAGTCCTAAGAAATTTGGAGAAGCTAGAGAAACGTTACAGGAACAGTTTGAGAAATAAATAAATAATAAATAAAGTTTCCATGATTTCATTCTGAACCCCAGTGCAGTCAGGCAGCCAAGACATATCTGCTTTGTCAACACAGGATGGAGGCTTACACCAATTAGCACCTTTTAGCAATTAGCATTAGCATTACATAAAAGCCGTACCCAGTCCAGCTTTACACTAATATGTAGGGTAAAGTATCCCCTACATAGCCCCTACAAAGACCATAGTGTGAAGGAAGTAGCTGAATCTGCAGGTGTATGGAAGCGTACGGTCGTACGGGTCTACCAGCAGTGGCTAAAATCCCAGTCTATAGGAAATTCACTGGACCAAGTCTTCTGTAATTCAAGAGGGTCCGAACATTGATGTGGCCTACATTCAGCTGTTATTGGTGCTATTGGAGGTATGGATTCTCCAGGAATGCCACATCAAAATACCCAGGATCTCCTGGAATATCCAGGAGTGCCACATAAAAATACCCAGGATCTCCTGGAATATCCTGGAGTGCCACATCAAAATACCCAGGATCTCCTGGAATATCCAGGAGTGCCACATCAAAATACCCAGGATCTCCTGGAATATCCAGGAGTGCCACATCAAAATACCCAGGATCTCCTGGAATATCCAGGAGTGCCACATCAAAATACCCAGGATCTCCTGGAATATCCAGGAGTCCCACATCAAAATACCCAGGATCTCATGGAATCTGCGGAAGCGGCACATCAAAATACCCAGGATCTCCTGGATTCTCCAGGAGTGCCACATAAAAATACCCAGGATCTCCTGGAATATCCAGGAGTGCCACATCAAAATACCCAGGATCTCCTGGAATATCCAGGAGTGCCACATCAAAATACCCAGGATCTCCTGGAATATCCAGGAGTACCACATCAAAATACCCAGGAACTCAGGAATCCCTTTTCAGGAATGTTGGGTATCAAAATACCCAGGATCTCCACATCCAACATTGATGTGGCCTACATCCAGCTGTTGGGAGGTATGGATTCTCCAGGAGTGCCACATCAAAATCCCAAATGCTGCTTTCCCAGTGCTTGTAGTCCTGCCTAGAGTAAGACAGAAAGAGTAAACGGAGACATCCACAGAGGGACACCAGTGCAGCATGTCAGAAAAGCAGCCCCTCCGGCTATATGGATTATCTATTCACTTTACTGCCTATTAGTTTTCTGGAAACTGGAGATGGAGATTCACCGGCATCAAACCAAAATTATTCCACGCACTCGCGCTCTATCTGGAGAGTCTAATTTTCAGCCGCTTTAAGAAGATTATCTGTGTGTCAGTTTAATAACTCCAGCCAGTGAGTTTAAAGTTTTGACGCACATGGCAATTCATCAGGAAAACATCTGAGCAGGCGTGCGAGTACACAGGCATATTTACAGATCTGCTGCTGTGTGGATGTAGCAGAACGCCGGACTGGAGGAATTATTGACTTAGGGGCTATATTTACAGACCGCTGGGTTTGGGCTTACAGTGTTCTCGGTTTCAGGCTTGTGTGTCCAGTAAGTAAAATCACAGAGGAGCTCTGTGATTGGATGAGGCTTGTGTATGAGAGCTGTTGTTTGTATGTGGGAGATGGGAGAGACGTCTTCTCAGTAAACAGATGATCTGCATTTACTGCTCATCTGAAGAGCTGATCTGAATGTTCTACCCACCAATATCGTCATTACTGATTGGGCAGTGTGCAACACTACTGTTATCTGAAGGTATATTTGTCTTCTTCAGCTCCTTGGCTTCTTCGTTTTCTGCTCCTTTGGCTTCTTCGTCTTCTTCTTTGGCTTCTTCGTCTTCTTCTTTGGCTTCTTCATCTTCAGCTCCTTGGCTTCTTCGTCTTCTGCTCCTTCGTCTTCTTCTTTGGCTTCTTCGTCTTCTGCTCCTTTGTCTTCTTCTTTGGCTTCTTCGTCGTCTTCTTTGGCTTCTTCATCTTCAGCTCGTTGGCTTCTTCGTCTTCAGCTCCTTGGCTTCTTCGTCTTCTGCTCCTTCGTCTTCTTCTTTGGCTTCTTCATCTTCAGCTCCTTGGCTTCTTCGTCTTCTGCTCCTTTGGCTTCTTCGTCTTCAGCTCCTTGGCTTCTTCGTCTTCTGCTCCTTCGTCTTCTTCTTTGGCTTCTTCATCTTCAGCTCCTTGGCTTCTTCGTCTTCTGCTCCTTTGGCTTCTTCATCTTCAGCTCCTTTGGCTTCTTCGTCTTCTGCTCCTTCGTCTTCTTCTTTGGCTTCTTCATCTTCAGCTCCTTGGCTTCTTCGTCTTCTGCTCCTTTGGCTTCTTCATCTTCAGCTCCTTTGGCTTCTTCGTCTTCTGCTCCTTCGTCTTCTTCTTTGGCTTCTTCATCTTCAGCTCCTTGGCTTCTTCGTCTTCTGCTCCTTTGGCTTCTTCATCTTCAGCTCCTTTGGCTTCTTCGTCTTCTGCTCCTTCGTCTTCTTCTTTGGCTTCTTCGTCTTCTGCTCCTTTGGCTTCTTCGTCTTCTGCTCCTTTGGCTTCTTCGTCTTCTGCTCCTTTGGCTTCTTCGTCTTCTGCCCCTTTGGCTTCTTTGGCTTCTTCGTCTTCTGCTCCTTTGGCTTCTTCGTCTTCTGCTCCTTCGTCTTCTTCTTTGGCTTTTTCTTCTGCCCCATTGGCTTCTTCGTCGTCTTCTTCTTTAGCTTCTTAGTCTTCTGCTTCTTTGTGTTCTGCTTCTTTGTCTTCTTCATCTTCAGCTTCTTTGGGTTCGTCTTCTGCTTCTTTGTCTTCTTCGTCTTCAGCTTCTTTAGCTTCTTTGTCTTCTGCTTCTTCGTCTGCTAACCAGTCCCGCAAAGTTGGAATGACCCCATTCCAACCCCAGAATGTTCGATCTGATTGGGAGTAGTGTGCTTGTATACAGCTTTTGGATTGGATGGACTGGATGCATAGCTTTCATGTAGCAATAGACTTTCTGGATTGTTTTCCCTCTTTTAGAATGAATGGGATGGGATGCATGCCCATCGACTGTACTTGTACTCCACCGACAGACATCTTTCCTGACACACCATCTCAGGGCAGCCCTCTGAGCAAAAATTCTAATTTGGTCCCAGCAACCACCTGGGATACCAATCTGACCACCTGTTAAAAAAAAAACAAACAAACCAAAAAAAAAAACCCTAGAAACACCTGTAAATACCACACCATTGACCTACAAACACCATAGCAACCGCCAGACACACCACCACAAGCATGAAGCAACACCATAGCAACCACATAGCAATACTGTAGTAACCACCTGAGATACCACAGCCACCACATAGCAATAACCAAGCAACCACTTGGGATACCATAATAACCATCTGGTAAGGCTCCAGATTCCACCTGGGCTCTATTTAAAACATACACCTGTCTATTATTATTATTATTATTATTATTATTATTATTATTATTATTATTATTATTATTATTATTATTATTATTATTATTATTATTATCACTATTATTATTATTATTATTATTATTATGTTATTGCCGTCTGAGGGAGGGAGATGGAGTAGGCCATCTGAGCCACAGCCCACTCTCCCTACAGCGCAAACACACTCACACTTACAGCAGTCGTTCGCTTGCTGGCTGATGAACGACCCCATCAGTCACCAGCAGACTGATTCCAGAATCCAACATCATGCTGTGCGATCTGAATCTCATTAAACAGCTATCGGTCCTCCTGTCAAACATTCCACCATGACGTCTATAATTCAGAGAGGAATAAGTGAACTCTGACGTTCGGGGCACAGATGAATGAGAAGTGAAAGGTTAGTTACAACCCAAACACCCCCCGCACCCCCCACAAAACCCAACACAGGCAGTGCTGGGAGTAATCATTACTTGGACTTACACAGTGTAACACACAGAAACAGTCCCACAGTGGGACACACACCCATAGAGGGACAGACACCCACACCCTACAGTGGGACATACACACACCCATAGAGGGACAGACACCCACACCCTACAGTGGGACACACACACACCCATAGAGGGACAGACACCCACACCCTACAGTGGGACACACACATACAGACATACATACTCCTACAGTGGGACACACAGAACCAGACATACATACTCCTACAGTGGGACACACAGAACCAGACATACATACTCCTACAGTGGGACACACACATACAGACATACATACTCCTACAGTGGGACACACAGAACCAGACATACATACTCCTACAGTGGGACACACAGAACCAGACATACATACCCCTACAGTGGGACACACACACACCCATAGAGGGACAGACACCCACACCCTACAGTGGGACACACAGACACAGACATACATACTCCTACAGTGGGACACACAGACACAGACATACATACTCCTACAGTGGGACACACAGAACCAGACATACATACCCCTACAGTGGGACACACACAGAAGGTGCCCTGAGACCCCCAAGGACACACAAAATAACAGTAGAACCGGAGCCACGTAATCGATTACACTATTCTGTAATTACAGTTCACTGTTTATGTTAAAAACCACCAAAATGCCCACCAATAGTGACTACACACGTGTGTCAATGGAAATCCCAATACGGGGCCGGTAACAACCAAAACTAAGACCCCCAGTAAGGCCTGCTCTAACAGGAGGGCAGCTTCTCTCACTCTCTCCTTCTCTCAACCCCTCTTGTAGTCTCCTCTCTCTCGCCCACATGCAAGCCAGCCCATTTGTCCAGGCAGCTGTCTCCAAATCACATTTTCCACTGCTCCTATCGTCGATTATAATCCCTATTCTTTACCCCGGCTATTGTGTTAACACAGCGAAGGCCCACTGGCCAGCCCATCTGAACTGGCCGCCTCTCTGATAATGATAATAGGAAAACGAAATCCAATTTAGGCAGAGGGGCATGAGACACAGGCAGGCTGGTGCTGTGCGGGTGGATCTGTGGAGAGATCAAGTGATGGCAGGTGAAGGAGCTCTGTGGTGCAGTGCGGAAAAGGCTTGTGTGGTAATTAGCATGATATATTCCTGCTATAAATGAGTACTAATAGCGCCCCCTTGTGGAGACTCATTACCCGGCACTGCTAAACATGAGTGAGCGAGTGTGAGAATCACAAGCCAAGACACTGAGATGGTTTGTGAAAAATATAGATAGTTCTACACACGTGTCCGGCTCATCCAAACCGTGTGGAAAGTAGAACTTAGAACTTTTATCAAAGATGCACACACACTCGTCAGACTTCTGCAGTAATCTGATTATTCAGCCATGTAAATAGCATCCTCTGATTTCTTAGTTCGGATCAGGGTCTAATAATCCAATCACGACATGCGATAAAGAGAGCTGGATTAGGATTAGGAAACGGATCTCAGCACATGTTTACCCTGAACTCAGTGTGAAAGTTTAGCACGGTACGGGAAAAAGCAAGCAGCTTTTAAACACAGCAACCGTGAGACGACCACAAAGCAGTTCATACACAGATTCAGGTACATCCAGAGCTTCCAATCATCTGCTCACTCCAGAGCAGGTACACTAGGGCTGCAATGATCAATCTTCTGATGACCATTTCAGACAGCTAATTTAATAGTTGATTTACAGTGGCCGAGAAGTGCGAAACAAATTGAAATTTAAAAATAAATAAATAAAAATAAAAACAAATTTACAAACGACAAGAGAAGTACATTCAGTAAACAAAATCAAGAACTATTTTACACGGCGTGAAACACTTACCAGCACCCAAACAGTTTTACTGTTTTAACTGCGAGTTCTGACGGAAAGGGCGGGTCTAACACACAGGAAGTGCTTCTTGCAGACTCTGTTTCGTGGCGGTAGAGTGAGTGGAGTGGTGACAACTGTCCTGTGGAAGGTCTGTAGAGTTTTTAAAAGAGCAGACGGAAGAAAAAGGCGAACAGGCGACTCTAAACCATGAGGAGCTGGTTATAAACCACTGGTTCTCCACTACAGCTAGCGTTAAAGCCCACTTACCCTACAGGTGGGTTAGACGGTTTAGACGTCGCTTGTTTATCTCTTTCTTGTTTGATTAACAGAGGTCTGCAACAAGCACGTCCTGTGTGTTAGACCCCCACTTTCTGTCAGAATGCGCAGTGTGTAAAACTGCTTCTGTGCTGGTAAAATAGTTTCACGTCTTTTTTCGTGAATAAAATAAAATTTTCGTTTGTAGATTTGTTTTTATTAATATAATTTTGTTTCCTAAAATTTGTTTTGCACTTCTCGGCCACCGCATTGAACTGATTGGTGAACAGTGGACAGCAGAACACACAACGCACGAGTTCTGGTATAATTTCCTGCTGCTACTTTGCACATCCTTGGGAGTTTTATTTATCTTTGATATTAGCAGTAAAGTTCATTAAAGCAGGGTTTATTGAATAAGCCATTTATCTTCACTGTCTTCATTGTGAGTCAGCAAATACAAAAAACAACCTCAGACTATATTCAAAAATACCACAGGAGTTATTCAGTTATTGCATGATTCATATTTAGAATAGTTGATCATTTGTTTCAGTAACTGATTAGCAACAGATTATTCATCTACAGTCATTTGTTGCAGCGCTGAACAAACTACCGATCTGATTATTAAAAGCATGGGAAATTACTGACTGCACTACAATCTAATACCTCATTACCTACTGCTACGATGATTAAAGATTTGTCTCAGGAGCTGATCGCTGCTTTTGAAGATGACTGCAGTTTGTTTATTTAGATCTGATCTAAGATAACCGAGATCTACTGATGTCATGGGTTGCTGGGTTGGGGCTATGACAGCTTTAGATGACGGCAGGGAGTGAAATGAGCTTATTTGGGCTCTGGTTGTTTCTGGTGTCAAAACGGTATGAGGTATTTGCAGCTAAGGAGCAGAATAGATAATCAGTCAATGTGGTCCCTTCAGGGCTCCTGCATTAATAGCTCCATGTAGTGAGCAAGAAGAACTTAATTGTTAATCGCCGTTATTTATAAGGCAAGTAATCTTCAGGTGTAAGGTCCTGATCGTGACAGGCCTAGTATCAATCCTCTTGTTCTAATAATCCTAATCCAACGGCAGTGAAAACCAAAACAACAGCTCACAGGCTCCTATAATAAGTGTGCTTCAGGTTCCTTTACCAGGGCAATCTCTCAAAGTTACTGGAGGATTGAAATCTGGGAACTTTTTTTTTTACAGTGTAGGAAAGCTGTTTAAAATTCCACAAGGCTGTCTAGCTCTCCATCATTTCCCGTTTCCAGCATGAGGGATTATTACCGATCAGCGCTGGGTTACTTGTCAATCATCTCCAAAAACTGATTGCATGGCCCTATCACCCAGCCCCACTGCTGACTCATTATTATTGGCCTCACTGCGACAGGTGACGAGGTGACATGCTGGCCGACACTATATCGATCACCTTGCGGTCGCGGAAGCCGATTCTCTGCTTCTTTTTCTTCCCCTCGGAGCTCCCCTCCTCCTCCTCCTCCTCCCCGCTGCTGCTGCTGGACTCCACCGCGCTGTCCGAGTCCACCTCCGACGCCACATCCTTCAGGGGATCGTCTTTCCGCAGCTCCTCCTCATGCTTCACAGACGAGTTGGCCTCTGCATGGGCCCTGCCAACCAGGAGACAGAGAGCAGAGTTCATCCCGACATCAGTAACTCTAAACAGTAGTAGGTGAGCACACCGGAGGATCCGGTTAGAAATCACAACCACCCAAATACCAGTCACAGCCGAGACAGCTGAGATTTAGAACTTGCTGACAGCTACAGACACACAGATGGTATCTATGCTGGGGGTGCATGCAGGAAACTGGATTCTCTTGTATCGTTTGTTGTTGGCAACCAATCTGAAGTCTGTTGTCTACTTTGTGGTAGTTTCAGGTTTCAGACCAAACTCACACTGACACACGGGCTCACAATCACTGAGCTCCAAAGGTATTTGTGTTTTTATGCTCTCTGAATCCTGATTCTTGGAATTTGAACCTTTTTAAATATTGTGGGCTGGCAAGGTCAAGCACACCGACTGAGAAAACTTGACGAGGCCCAAAAGACTCACAAACACACAAACACTCAGCGCGAGTGACCCAGCGCGAGTGAACCCAGGGGCGAGTGAACCCAGGGGCGAGTGAACCCAGGGGCGAGTGAACCCAGGGGCGAGTGACCTAGGGCGAGTGACCTAGGGCGAGTGACCTAGGGCGAGTGACCTAGGGCGAGTGACCTAGGGCGAGTGACCCAGCGCGCATTACACAGGGCGAGTGACCCAGGGCGAGTGACCCAGGGCGAGTGAACCCAGGGGCGAGTGAACCCAGGGGCGAGTGAACCCAGGGGCGAGTGAACCCAGGGGCGAGTGACCCAGGGCGAGTGACCCAGGGCGAGTGACCCAGGGCGAGTGACCCAGGGCGAGTGACCCAGGGCGAGTGACCCAGGGCGAGGGAACCAGGGCGAGGGAACCAGGGCGAGTGACACAGCGCGAGTGACACAGCGCGAGTGACACAGCGCGAGTGACACAGCGCGAGTGACCCAGGGCGAGTGACCCAGGGGCGAGTGAACCCAGGGGCGAGTGAACCCAGGGCGAGTGACCCACCGCGAGTGACCCACCGCGAGTGACCCACCGCGTGTGACCCACCGCGTGTGACCCACCGCGTGTGACCCACCGCGTGTGACCCACCGCGAGTGACCCAGCGCGAGGGAACCAGGGCGAGGGAACCAGAGTGCTTTATTTACACTCTGCACCAAATAAACCAAATCGCAACAAACGCCAGGCTTACTCAGCCTCCAGAGTCACTGCCTCTCTCCTACATTCAACCTGCAGGCCAGCATCCCCTCCCTCCCACACTGGGGAGCGAGCCTGTTTTTAAGGAGCCTGTGTTCCCTCTACTGACCTCGTACACCTGTGGCGAACCCACCTCTTACCCTCCACGATATCTTTTTCCCAAATCCTGCTATTAGCTCAGAAATCATTCCATCACGGGGAATAGGCAGCGGAAACGAAAAAACGTCATGCTGTTCTCCAAAATGACCGGTTTACAGCACAAGGAAAAGAGTCCTGAGTGGAAGTTGAGGTTGCTCAAAGTATTTTGAATTGTTCGCACATCTACCATTATAGTGGTCGAGCCCTATCCACGCTCTCAGCACACTAAGGTGGTATAAGAACCCTGTGACCAGATACGGTCTTCGGACAGGACATAGCCCTGAACATGAGCCTGACGACACCATGGATTCAATTCATTCGAGTGCAGGCAACCAATCAGATTACTCCTGATGACACGAAACCTACTTCCTTCCTGTCTTTCTGTAACACAAGAACATTTACTGCATGTAACGCAGAAACACTAGAAGCTTGATTAATAGCGCTGCCGAATGTGAAAATTCCCCAAAGAGAGCCGGAACATACTATGCGCCCAAACAGCTGTCGCTTACTGTCAGAGCGCTCGCCTTCTGGAGCTGCGATACTTGTTAGGCGGCTTCTCTGCCAAACTGCTCCTTCTCTAAACAATGTCAACAAATTAATGACCATCTAGATGGACGCCAATATGTTCATGGAAGTACATCTGCCAGCAGAGAAAACTGGCAGAATTCTCGAAATGAAAATAATCACTTTACTCGCAGACCAGAGACTCATCCACCCATCTTCCTCAACAAACTACAGCGAGCTGCTCTGTACGTAGTGGTGACCTTGACCTCCTCTGGTCCCTTTTCACTGAAATAAAGTCAAACCCAAGTAGAGCGCCAAAGTCTAAAGAGAGGAGGTGAATGTAGCTCGCTTTCCAGAGGTAAAAGAATTTGAGACAGGCTGTTTTTTCCACCACCAGTGCCAGTGCTCATGCCAGAGCTGGTGCTGGTTCCCAGTGGGCTCTCTTTTCCACTGGTTTGAGAGCTGAGTGATTATGTATCTGGATGTTGGCGGTTCTTAGTCCAGAGGCAGGAGTTGGCAGAAAACGTATAAAGACAACATGGCGGAACACAACTTTCGTGGTGATGGAAGTGCCACGTCCTTTTGCAGCTTGCATCATGGACTCCAGACCAGTTAAGGGGGCTGGAACAGAACCAGTTTTGCTGGCTGTGAACCAGTTTATTGCAGAACGGTTTGGGATCTTGTCACTTGTCACTGATTTCCTCACTGGCTGATAGGAGCTATCCATGTTTCTGTGATAGCTCAGAAACCAACATGCTTACATATATTTCCATCTTTTCAGCCTACATCCGTTTAACCCCGCCCACTCACTTTAATCGTATGCTTTGTTTTAACTCAGGGTGCTCTTTGAATTAATAGAGGACAGACGGCCTGGTTCATTGTAAAGGTGAAAGAGAGGCTGTGAAACTTGTGAAATGTGCCACTATAACAGCTCCCCCTTGTGGTGACTCTTTACCCCAGCCTGGTAAACATGAGTGAGTGAGTGTGTGAATTACAAGGCACAGCCACGACGTGGCTCCTCAGGGGTTCTTAAGTAAGAACAGACATTACATATATAGAACCATGGTAGCTCAAGTTATGAGTTATCATGGCTGTATGTAAGTGTATATTTGTAACCACTTACCATGATAACCCATAATCAACACCATCTCTTAATAATGTAAATTAGTATCATGAATTAATTTCCAACAAAAAACATTTCCTATTTGAATAGGTGGCTTCATTAGTCAAGCAGTCAAGCTGAGGAACATTTTTGAATTTGCGGCATGGTTCCACTAGATAAGCACACTGTAAACCCAATTCTGTGGCTAAAAACTGTGATGGTCGGGAGAACGAAAGATCATCAAAATGATGAAATGACTGAACGTCTCCTTATTCATTGTTCAAGAACAGTTGACATTTGGAAAAGACTGAAAAGTGTTGGTTTAAATTTTTAATATCATGTTTAATGTGTTACATTTGGAAGTTTAATCAATTAAAAAATAATAATAATAAAAAGATCAGATGTATCAAAAACTAATTTATCCAAGCACCCAACACATAAATCACCCCCCCACCCCCTTCCAGTGAGGAAGCCAAAGGCACGGGAAAAAAAAACTACCTAGGAGTAAGACTTTGGGAATGTATTGGTTTCTAGTTTGGATTATTAATGTTAAAATGAGGAAAAGGTGCTGTCAAAAGATCACTGACAAGCACCTGTGGGAACGGTTTTTAACAGATACTATGTGAATTAAAGGCTCCAAGTGACTAATACTCACGGAAAAAAGAATTTCCTCTGGACTTTGTTAAACTTTTAATTAATCATTTACAATTTCAACAGCTAATTCGTTAAATTTTACTATCATTGTATGCTGTGTGCCTCTTTCCTTAAAAAAAAAAATGTTAAAAAAAACTTAATTTGAAATGTGTGTATTTTGTGCTCAGTTTGAAGACGTATTTGAACTGAAATAAATTCTTCAATAAAGTTTTACAAACAGCAAAAGCACAGCTGCAACGTCTGAATGATAAGTGCTGCACCTTGGGCTGGAGAGTAACGCAATTTCAGACTTGTAAATA
>JAMWET010001452.1:52500-80000 GCA_024036415.1 Prochilodus magdalenae | reverse complement strand
AGTAACTTCAGGCTCCTGCAGATGGCGCTGCACTAGGATGGTGGGGCTGTAAATACCTGCGGGGTGTGAGTCACGGGATTCATAGATTGGGAAGAGAAGGTACAGTGCAGGGAATGTCTCGTTCCATGTGTGGAAAACGCTCCAGAGCAGATGTTAATGATTGGCTAAAAGGAGTGACTGCATGTGGGCGTGGCCAAAGACCATAGTGTGAAGGAAGTAGCTGAATCTGCAGGTGTGTGGAAGCGTACGGTCATACGGGTCTACCAGCAGTGGCTAAAATCTCAGTCTACAGGGAATTCTCCTCGGGATTGTGCCAGGGAAGGCATCCACCAAATCTGGACCCAACTGACCAATTCTTTGATGGTAGAGTGTCTGAACACTGATGTGGCTACATCCAGAAACTTGTACAGTCCATGCCCGATCCAGTCACAGCTGTTACTGGTATTACACCCTGTTCGGTATGTTTCAGTTACGGGTGACTGATTTTTTATCTAATTAGGTTGCAGGTTGTGAGTTTAGCTGAACACAAGGTTCACCATGTGAAGCCAGCCTGAGACCCCTCACAGGATGAAGGCATACGATGGGTGCCATCAAAGTTATGCTAACCATACACAAGACTTTAAAAAAGACTCTGAAAAGACAAAGTCTGACACCCTCTCACATCTAAAGACAAGTCACAGGCCTTTTAGTCGCAGACTAGTAACAACTGGTATGATGCGAGCACGACACAACTCTAGCAAGACTCTCATGATTTTGTTCTGACGTTGTTTGGTGTCAGACTCATCAAAACACAGTTAACAAGCTAAAGCTGAAGAAGTGTGATAAGCGCAAACGGTACACGGGGTGGAAAAGAAACATCACAATATCGTTTAGTAATTAACAGGGTTAACCTTCGCAGTGTACTCCAGCAGTGACTGAATTCCAGTAACACACTGGGGAACTTCTTTCCAGTACTGTATCTGAGAAAAACAGCACGACATGAGATCCACCTAGCACCACCTTCAGCTCAAGACCTCGGAACTGGACGTACATTCAAAAACACAGCAGTGCAGTTCTTTAATATGTTGTTTTTTCACTGCATGAAATAGTTATTTAAAGGAACAGGAGAACAAAAAACTACAATAAGTAATAAAATAAATAATAAAATAAATAATAATAAAATAGAAATAACACGAAGTGTGCAGCTACTATATACTCACTTTATACAGGCACTTTATATTTAGTCTACATTAATCTAGGGTTAGGGTTAGGGTCCAATAAACATTGCATTAAATGGAAGGCCCATAACACACAGAGACTGAATTAAATAAATAAATAAATAATTGAATTAATGAATGGATGGATGGATGGATGGATAAATAAATGATTGAATGAATGAATGAAACGAAATCAAACCCAGCTAACAATAAAACAGGTCATCCAGGGCACAGATTGTTTTTGTGGGTTTGTTTGTTTTTTTGTTGTATGTTGCCCTGTAGCTGTCGTTTGTCTACAGCTGGTGTTGACATGCCGTTCCTGTCTGCCTCTGCTGTTTTGCAGTACTCCGCATATCAAGCGGGATGCTGTGTTTTGAAGTGGTATCACACCTGTAACGGAGAAACTGAGTTGCTACTCTTCCCTCCCAGAAACGGGGGAGACTCTTCCACATGGCCAACTGTTTCACTGCTGATTTGCTGGTGCTCTGTGTGAACAGGTCTGTGTTTTTGACACCTCGTTCTCAACCTACTTTCTTTTCGATTTTCTACAGGCATGTCTTGTATGTCACCGTCTCCTCCGGCCAATGAAAAGTTTTCTTTAAAAATGATCTAAAGTTTTAGATACAGTTTTCAACAGCCCTGAGTTCGACGCACCTCTGGTTTAACAGGTGCGGGTGTTGCGCTGTAGAAGGACTGAGAGATCGGCTATACTGGCTAATTGTCCACCCTTGGCTGAACTGATTCAAATGCTTATTGATCGAAGTTCTGCTGGAGACAGCTTTATTACAGTTGACCGGGTGACATGTCATCCACGAGTAATCACAATATACGCTCATCACCCAAACGAACCGCTGCACCCAGAAGGAGGTGTGGGACTGCAGTGGTGTTGGGAAGGAGGATAAAGTTGACCAGGATCAATAACTGATGATCAATTTAGACTGATATGATCAATATTTATTGAGCTACACATACAGAAGTCTGTCTCTCAGTATGGCGCCAGGCCACCATGTTTGCTCGGGATATAGCTGTAGAGGTTTCTAATGGTGTCCTGTGATAATCCATCCCATGCAGCTTGAATATTCTCACACAGTTCCTGCAGATGGTGCGGTAGGGGTGGAGGTGGTGTGACACCAGGCCTTCTGGACTTGTAACATATGACGACCCACCGTTCATCTTGGTGCTGACCACGGTGCCTCCACACACCGTTGGGCGTCTCCACCAAGACTAAAGCGGGACTCATCACTGAAGACGACCCGCTGCCATTCTGAGTCACTCCATGACAGTCTGGTACGACACCACTGCAGTCTGTGGTGACGTTGACGTGGTGCAGCTGTCTGCCAATGGCGCTGGCACTAACAGGATGACTCATGGAGGCATCACTGCTCGCTCAATGTCCGCAACCGTGGTTGTCGGGCAATTATGGCAAATGATAATAGGTGGTACCTGAACACCCTAACCACCCCACCCCCCGGACTGCCCCACAATGTTCAATTCATTGCTACAGCCTTGCTGATCGATGCTAGGGGGCAACGACTTAACGACTTCGCCAAGTAAAAGGACCGTTAAAATAGTCGGCACCTAATTTAACAATCAATTAATTGGTGATGTCATTTCCTGCATTGGTGATGTCATTTCCTGCATTGGTGATGTCATTTCCTGCATTACAGTAAAGACCTGTGATTAAGCCAATCCACCCTATGTAAAGCCCTTCTTCAGCCTACACATGCTAGTCCAACGAGAAGGTCTAACAGGCTGAGGCTGCTCATCTCCAGACTCTGATTCTGCCGGCACTATTACCCTTTCCTGATGGTCTGTTTTGGCTACCTGCTTTGTAATGAGCTAGGATAATGGAGAATAACTGGATTCAGGCTGGTTAGTGTTGAGAGGTGCCAGACAACTAGTCACACAGACAAAGCACATACAGCTCACTGTTCAAACTTACAACTACAACTACAACCACACAGGGCAGATTTCCACCCCCCTCAGATCACCTGCCAGAGGCACTCTGTCCGAAAAGTGTGAGTGAAGGACACCTGGGCTTGAGGAACATGGCTGCTTAGAGGAAATTCATCTCTTCAGGCAAGCAGTGCGGCTGAACTGTGCAAAGCCCCAGTGGACGTGCAACCGCCACGCCGTGAAAAACGTGAGTCTGACGACGAAGCATGAGGTTGGTCTAACAGACTGCCTGAAGGCCAAAGAGCCTGAGGTTGAAGGTACAGTTTGTACAGGTCTGCCTGGACTCCAAAGAGCCTGAAACCGCGTACTCCACACACACAAGCCTAACCACATACTCCACATACACGAGCCTAACCGTGTACTCCACATACACGAGCCTAACCGCGTACTCCACACACACGAGCCTAACCATGTACTCCACACACACGAGCCTAACCGCGTTCTCCACATACACGAGCCTAACCGCGTACTCCACACACACGAGCCTAACCGTGTACTCCACACACACAAGCCTAACCGTGTACTCCACACACACGAGCCTAACCGCGTACTCCACACACACGAGCCTAACCGTGTACTCCACACACACGAGCCTAACCGCGTACTCCTCATACACGAGCCTAACCGCGTACTCCACATACACGAGCCTAACCGCGTACTCCACACACACGAGCCTAACCGCGTACTCCACACACACGAGCCTAACCGCGTACTCCACACACACGAGCCTAACCGTGTACTCCACACACACGAGCCTAACCGTGTACTCTACACACACGAGCCTAACCGCGTACTCCACACACACGAGCCTAACCGCGTACTCCACATACACGAGCCTAACCGTACGCTCCACACACACGAGCCTAACCGTGTACTCCACATACACGAGCCTAACCGTAGCTCCACATACACAAGCCTAACCGTAGCTCCACATACACGAGCCTAACCGTATACTCCACACACACGAGCCTAACCGCGTACTCCACATACACGAGCCTAACCGTACGCTCCACACACACGAGCCTAACCGTGTACTCCACACACACGAGCCTAACCGTGTACTCCACACACACGAGCCTAACCGCGTACTCCACATACACGAGCCTAACCGTACGCTCCACACACACGAGCCTAACCGTGTACTCCACACACACGAGCCTAACCGTACGCACCACACACCCGGGCCTAACCGTGTACTCCACATACACGAGCCTAACCGTATACTCCACATACACGAGCCTATCTGCACATTGTGCACGTTAGCCTAACTGTAAGTATAATAGACATTTGGCTTCCACACATGCAAACAAAAGATCACTAATGCAGAGCAGCAGTACTCCAGCTACAAACAGCTGCACTGATTATGCTCTAATGACTTCACAGGAATTTGTTCTGAGCGCTCCAACCAATCTCCAACGTTTCTGTTGAATGCACTTCGAATAATATTCACACAGTCTGTAGTACAAACATAGTGAACAGCCACACAAGCATAATCATCTTAATTCACACGAACTGAGCTTCTGAGCAATTCCACAAAGCAGGTCGTCTTCCACAGGGTAGCCAAACCAACTCACCGACTCTGAAACAACTGAACAAAAAGTTTTGGCTTTAACACTGATATGGAAATCCCTCCCCATGGCCATATCCTTACCTGAACCATCATCTGAGAAATATACCAGACCTAAACGGGCTTATAACAGCAAAGTCTGTGCAGAACTTGAAATGACCACCCCGTTCCCTTCTCTGTAAAGCCAGGCATACACTGTGCCATCTTGGAAACCATGCTGCTTGGCTGACAGCTCACACTGCATGTTTGAACTGAACACCGTGTGCTGAGAAAACCACACTGTACTGAAACACTCCGTCCGACTGACACGACGCAACACCGGTCCACAAACTCAGCCCATACAGGCAGCTCAGCTCTGTCTTCCCACACCGGCCAATAAAGACGTTCCATTCAAAACAACACACTGCGCGTCCGAGTACTGAGCAAGAACACTCACTCTCAAATGACTCCCTGCTACATAGTGCACCGTGTATAATCCAGGGCTCCTGCCACCGACAGCACTCACGGGTCTAATACACAGCCATTTGGGATTCAGTCATACGTGCCCAATCCCAAGGTTTTGGTGTAGAAGCCAGAGCTTCCAAAATGCGCTATGTAGGAAGGAGGGGGATGTTTGGAATCCAGCTGCTGACAAACCTGTGCTATAACAGCTTCGCCGGCTTCTGCCCTGCACTGAAACTGAGAACCGAGCAACCCACAGAGGCAACATAACGACGCTGGTACTGCCAATACCGACCCTTCAGCCTCTGTTTGTGAATTTGTATCTGTAGTTGTGACTGTTAGTATGTGGTTTTGGGTGCGACCGTGAGACAACCGGCCACAACTTCTGACATGACAGGAATTCATCTGATCGCCCCAATTGGAGCTCAACTGGGCAGTTAATCGGGCACTGCCTTCCCTCTCACGTTCATGGCAAAGGCGCCCAATGACGCTGAAATTGGGCCTGATTATTAAATTTAGTCGGCTCCAACCAAATCCAGCGAAAGTGTAATGCCTGGCTTAGGAGTTCCAAGAAGCATACGGCACATTAGACCAGCTTATGGCCAAAAGGCCAAACCTATAAAGACCTCATCAACACCATCTACTAGTCATCACAGCTCCTCTCCATTCAGGGATGAACTCACCAAGCAGTCAAGACATCCTCCGTTTTAGTTACACTAGGCCAAACCATGATAACGAGCGCTGCATGGTCAGAGGCAGGAGAAGAAGGAGCTAATGACTTCATTACTGAACACCCTCTCCCATTATCAAGCTGATTGTGTTTCCCGTACTGGGCTGCTGCTAATGGGTGAGGGCTCTAAAGCTGCAGGGGTCTGCTCCTTCTCTCAGTAAGAGAAACACCACTTTAGAAACCGCCACAAGGAAGCACATCAGACTGACAATTACCTCGAGCCAATCAGAGCAGGACTAACTCAGCCCCACTCGTTTGGAATATGCCACCTTCGCTTTCCCTAGTCCGAAACTGAAACCAACAGTCACAATCAACAGACACAATATACAAAAACGGACCCCCTGTGACTGAAACGTAGCGTGTAACACCTCCACCAGCACCAATAACGGCTGGGACTGGATTGGGCATGGACTGGACAAGGTTCTGGATGTAGCCACATCAGTGTTCAGACACCCTCACATCAGAGAATTGGTCAGTTGGGTCCAGATTTGGTGGATGCCTCCCCTGGCATGACTCCAAGGAGAATTCCCTTTAGGCCGGGAATTTTAGCCACCACTGGTAGACCCGTATGACCGTACGCTTCCACACACCTGCAGATTCAGCTACTTCCTTCACACTATGGTCTTTGGCCACGCCCACATGCTCAGTCACTCCTTTTGGCCAATCATTAACATCTGCTCTGGAGCGTTTTCCACACGTGGAACGAGACATTCCCTGCACTGTGGCACCTCTTCTCAATCTGTGGATCCGGTCTCTAACACCCCACAGGTACTATAGCCTATTTTCCTCATGCAGCGCCACCTGCAGGAGCCTGAAATTACTAACACCTTAAACACACAAGGTGACTCAGCTTACATATATAAACCAACACAAATATTAAAAAAAAAAAAAAAAAAAAAAATTATATATATATATATATATATATATATATATATATATATATATATATATATATATATATATATATATATATATACACAAATCCGAAAAATATTTCTTACTCTGAACACTATTCTGAATGTGGACAACCTTTTCTTGCACTATACAACTAACCACACGTAAAGGGACGCAGTGGCGGTGAGCACGGTGACTACTCCTCTCCGTGGCTCTTTAACTGGAGCAAACACTCAGACAGGCCTTTCTTGTGGACCAGTCAAAGAAAATGAGAACTAAAGTTGTACCGTGATGTAACTGACTTGCTTAACAATGCGCGTTCTTCAATGGGACTACTGGGCATGTGCACATTGCGATGATGATGATGATGATGATGCTGAAGCAACGTACTGTGCAGTCCTACTCATTATCCTGACAAATGATGCCACTATACAATAAGCATTCCTGGACATACCGTGTATAAGGTCAGTGCTGGTAGAACACTCCTGCTTGCTTCCTTATACAGAAGGCCAAATGAGCCCCGGAGTTAGTGTACCGCAGTATAAATACATCACACCCCACATACATGGTAGAATATTTTAAAATGAAGCACTATTGGATCTATGCACGGTTCCGGGACTCTCAGATACACAGAGAGGAGTACTCAAAGCGCTCACGTTTGGTAAACTGAAACCCATTACTGTGCATCAACATCCCAGAAAACATGGTGCACACTCACAAGACCGAAAGTCATTACTCAGCTTTTCATTCTGGTTACTATTGGTATTTATTATTGATCATTATATTTAATCATTTTTATAATTAATTATTGTTATTTTATCATAGTAATATTTATTATGTATTGTTGTTACCCAATGTTTATTATCATTATTACTAATATTATTATTATTGTTGTTGTTGTTATTCAGTGTTATTTATTTATTTTATTATAATCATTATTTGTTTTTTTTCCCCTCCATCTTTTTTACTGAATAATGTTTTTAATTAATGCTGTTCAAGCATTCCTGAATATTTTATATACATACAACACATTATATACCACTATTAACAAATATGTCAATATTATGCATTATTATTATTATTATTATTATTATTAAGTAGTGCAAGTATGTTTTCCCATATCACCCACTTCTAGTATACAACACACTCAGACTACCCAAATCCTCTACCACCCTTTCCTGCAGTGACCGCTGTGGATGCTGCAATGGCGCTCACTTGCCTTTCCCAACTGTGTGCTATAATTAGGTCCAGACTAGATTTGTCGGATAATTCGGACCAGCTATATTCTATTATACTCGATATCAGATCCTCACACTTTCCCAACACCAATTCCCAGTGCTGGATCTGTGCTAACTCCACAGGCCTGAGCCTGGTGACTGTCCTGGTGACTGGTGGTAAAGCTCTTTGAGAAACCTGTCACTCGTTCTGATATGGTCTGATATTGTCTGACATTGCTTTCCAGCTTTACATCTAAACTATCATTGCCATAACACAGCAGCACTCCTGTCACCAGGCAATTTTTGATTGAGTTTTTGATTAAATCGAGGGCCTGGCCCCGTTACCTAAACCTGCTGCTTGACTCCTAGGTGTGGAAGGATGCAGCCTGTGTCTTTGATTCTCCCCATACCTAAGACTGATCCCATGGAGCATTTGATGCACCCATCTCATATATCCGGAAATTATTAGGAAATTACCTATGATACAGAGTTGTGGGATTTTCACATGAAATACAGCTCGAAACGTTTTTCTATTTTATGTAAGTGTAAGCAGAATCATTTTCTTTATCAGGACTGGTTTGATTTTAAGGGTCGTGTATTTGAAAACATCCAAGGCAAAAAAAGCACAACTTTTAACATAAGGCTATAGGCCTTAATAAGTAATATTAACATATATAAGCCCCACAGTATAGTTTTGCCATATATCCGTTATTTGTAATACAATATATACATATATACATATATATATATATATATATATACACACACACACACACACACACACACATACATTGTCGCTGTCCAATGAAAAACATGTATCTCCGTTTTTGTCCATTTTTACTTTTATGCATGATTTGACCACAGCAGCTGCTATTGACACTGTGAGAATCTCATGATAAATGGACCAAGAGAAATGGCCTAAAAGTGCTTGGAAAGATGTCTGGGTCCATTGACTTCCATTAAAGATAAATGGGTTTTTTGTATATACATACACACACATATACATTATATATATATATATATATATATATATATACACACACGAAACTACAAAACTGAAGACTTCAAGATTACAGCATTACCCATCCTTGTCTGACCCGTTATAGTCAGCAGATTCGAATAGAGGTACTATTCCACAGAAGTACACGGACCAGACCTGGAAAGATCTGTGGAATAACGCAGGGTCCAGACACTTGCCCAGCATCTACCACACTGGGGGTTTACAGCTTAAAGAGAGTGGTTAACAGCAGATACGCACCAACATCAGGACCACCTGAGTTCATCTGATTGGCGAAACCAGAAACCTTGACCTCAACATCTGCAGATCTAGAGCAGTGCTTCAGTTAACCCAGGTCCTGGAGACACCCTGCCCGGTACATTTCAGTGGGCTCCCTGCTTTAAGACCTCCCCTGCACCAGTGAAAGGGCTTGTTGATGTTAGGTGTGTTGGGAGGCTTGGAAAAGGCCCCCAAAATATGCAGTGCAGGGGTGCCTCGAGTACGAGGGCAGGGGCGCTTTGAAGACCAGGGCAGGGGTGCCTCGAGGAACAGGGCAGGGGCGCCTCGAGGAACAGGGCAGGGGCGCCTCGAGGAACAGGGCAGGGGTGCCTCGAGGAACAGGGCAGGGGTGCCTCGAGAACCAAGGCAGGGGTGTCTCGAGGAACAGGGCAGGGGTGCTTTGAGGAACAGGGCAGGGGTGCCTCCAGGACCAGGGGTTTAGCTCCAACCACAGTGTCCCACACCTGATCCGGGTAATGAAGGATCATAGAGCCAGGTACACAGGATCTAAACTCTCCAGGGTTGTAGATCTTTAGGTTGAGCATTGGTGGTCTACAGCCTGGCTTTGTTCCTCTCTCTTGACAAAGAGTAAAGTCTGTTTCATGAATAAAATCCAACAAAAACACAGTTCATCTGAGCAGCGAAACATAACATCCCAGTGTTTGTGGCCACAGTCATGACACTACTGCCTAACACAACACATCAGATTCAGCTCATCTGCTCAGTCAGAAGTCCGAACAGTCTAAGCCACTGTGTTAACCACGTTTACCAACGTAACCAAACGTGTAAACTGACTTAAACCCACTACTGAAACGACCACCTCCACCACACCGGTCGTATCCCTCTGAACAGCTGTGTTTTGACAGTTAGCATCTTGGCTAACACCCCGAGACGCAGCGTCCGTACTGCGTTAGCTAACTAGCCTCTAGGCTAAGCTTCCTTTTCTGGCTCACTTCCTCGGACTGTCGACAACTTTTGAGCAACGCCCACCCTTAGCTAAACACTTTGGCTACTATCTCGCAGGTTCGCCCTCATTTCATGGTAAAGCCACACACGCCATACCGAGGCAGGTCAAGTATCCCTACAGCAGCTGGGTGGTTGTGCTAGCGCGCTAGCATTTAAGGCTAGTCGGCTGCAGTTGCTACCCGCTGTTGACGCTACTTACTTGGGCTGCTCTGAAGACTAGACCGCCGGTGAAGAGCAGGACGACGCCACTACTGGTCAACCTGTGAGGCGATTTTCAGGCTGAACCCTGCAGAAATGAATTCGTCCTCACTTTCAAGAAGTTCCGCGAACACAGAAGTCATACACTGGCATCCCAGCCCAGAAGTCCAGGAGCCCAGAGCCGCCTCCTTCTCCTCCGCTGCTCCGCCCCTCAGCGCGGCAGCGTCTGCCTGTAGGGTGAGCTGGAGGACCGGAAGCTGGGATACCCCAATGCTTACCTCAATTAGCACTCTGTAGTTTTACAGGTACAGTCTGTTTCTCTGTAATACTTTATTACCCTGCTCTTCAATGGTCAGGACCCCCACAGGACCACCACAGAGCAGGTAGGATATGGGGGTGTGGATCATTCTCAGCACTGCAGTGACACTGACGTGGTGCTGGTGTGAGTGGATCAGACACAGCAGTGCTGCTGGAGTGTGTAAACACTGGGTCCACTCACTGTCCACTCTATTAGACACTCCTACCTTGTTGCTCCACCTTGTAGATGGACAGTCAGAGACGATAGCTCATCTGCTGCTGCACAGTGCAGTGTTGGTCAACCTGTAGTCCTTCCTTAGTGCCCACAGGACGCTGCCCAGAGGACACTGTTGGCTGGATAGGGTTTGTTTGGTGGACAGTTCTCAGTCCAGCAGTGACACTGAGGTGCTAAAACCTCCCAGGCAGCACTGGTGTGTCTGCACACACGCCTAAGAGTCAGCTCGGCTGGTGTACAGCACATCATTACTGACCAACAGTGTCTGTCGTTATCTAGCGCATCTGATGGATGGACCTGGGTTTGATGTATGCCGGAGGAACAGCATACTGCCTGAAGTATAGTTTGGTGGAGGATGATGGCCTGGGGCTGTTTTCCAGGAATTGGGCTCCGTAGTTTAAGTGAAGGGTGATGTTAATGCTGCCGCACACAAAGACATTGTAGACTACTCCACGCTCTTGGCTTTGAGGTGGCATTTGAACACAGCACAACCTCCTATTGTTTTCCCTCAGCTAACCTTTCTATGGATCCAGGCATGTCCAGCATCAGTGCATGACCTCACAAATATTCCCAATCCTGACACGCTCCTTGTGGAATGCCTACCCAGAAGAGTGGAGGCAGTTGTTGATGGAAGGCGTGCCACATCAAAGCTACATTTATATTTTAATGGCCATGGCTTTGGATAAAGTGACCAACAAGCTCATATACACTCATCATCAAAGGAACAGCTGCACCCAGAAGGAGGTGTGGGAGTGCGGTGCTGTTGGGAAGGAAGATAAAGGTGACCAGGATCAATAACTGATGATAAATTTAGACTGATATGATCAATATTTACTGAGCTACACATACAGAAGTCTGTCTCTCAGTATGGCGTCGGGCCGCCATGTTTGCTAACCCAACATGCCAGGCGTCTCGGTATGGAGCTGTAGAGGTTCCTAATGGTGTCCTGTGATAATCCATCCCATGCAGCTTGAACATCCTCACACAGTTCCTGCAGATGGTGTGGTAGGGGTGGAGGTGGAGTGACTCCAGACCTTCTGGGTTGGTCTTGGTGCTGACCACGGTGCCTCCACACACGGGTTCGTTGGTCGTCTCCACCAAGACTAAAGCGGGACTCGTCACTGAAGATGACCCGCTGCCATTCTGAGTCACTCCATGACAGTCTGGCACGACACCACTGCAGTCTTTGGTGACGGTGACGTGGTGTTAAGGACAGTCATTGTAACGGTCTGCGTGCATGTAGCCCTGCATAGTGCAGCCGCCTGGCAATAGTGCTGGCACTAACAGGATGGTGCATAGAGACCCATGTCACATACGTGGCCGAAACCTGAATCATTAGCATGTCTCATGATGTCATATCTACCCACCAAGTTTTATACTTATCGGTGGATTCCTTCTGGGTTATGGTCAGGTGTCCACATACTTTTGGCCAAAGTACCAGCCTATATTGCCTCTAACTCCAATTCACATGTTCTGTAAGGATGGTGTGAGAGAGGAAACATGCTTCATTAAAATTGAATTATTGAACAGTGGAATATAAATCATAGGACAGGCTCTTGTGTGAAGACGTGACCTCATTACATAGTTCTCATATAACCACAATGTGCTCCCGTTCTCATGCCTGCTCTTTCATGAATCGATCAAACACTTACAAGACACGCCGTCCTGTATGTCATGCCATGATCACGACCCAGTCCACATGACCCCCCCATATTTCCTGGATCAGCAGTGCGATGTGTACTTAGCCATGTTGAAGACCTGACTTAATTTAATTTGAGACTCACTCAGCAGCCATTCCACCGCTTTAGCTTCCACATCCTGCTGTCCCGCAGAGCATGCCATCCGGAACCATCCATGCGCATGCTTAGCTTTGCTTCTTTGATGAAAGCGAGAGCACCATGCATGCTGATGGTCTTCCCCGGGACGGCTGGCATCTTCCAGGAAGACGATGCGCCGTGTCACACAGCTGGAAATGTCCCATGTTGCGTGGAAGTGCATGACCAAGACTTCCTAGTACTACTCTGGGACTGATTCTATCAACCCAATGGACCCAATTGAGCTCTCTATTAGTGCCTAACATTAACAAAGTTACATCAGGGGGCGGAGCTCTTTCAAACCAGGCCCCCCAGCTTTGGAATAACCTACCAGTCAGTGTTCGGGACTCAGACACAGCCTCAGTCTTTAAGTCCAGGCCTAAAACCGACCTAGTCGAGTGTTTGGTAGTGAGTGTTTCTGCTAGGTAAGAGGTGCAGATCTAGGGGGCCACTGACAGAGAGTGTTGGGTAAGCTGGGAGTGTTGGTGCTGTGGTGTTCACTCAGGTTTGTTGATGGTGGAGCAGAGGTGCGCTGACTCCTCAGGGAGCCCTCATGTCTGTGTGACCTTCTGCCTCTCCCTGTTAGTCCTGCTGTAAGAGCCAGGCCTGCCGGAGTCACTGCTGCACCCTGTTAACACCATCTACTGTGTTCAGGTCTTCTGTCAGAGCTAACAGTCTGACTGATCTCTCTGTCTGAGCTGAACTGCTGCCCATCCTGTGCGGTCTGAGGCTGTTGCTTCATCTGCTCTGACTGGGAGCCACTGCTCGCCTTTAACCACCACGGAGCTCCTGGCTGTCCTGCACTGTGGGAGCTTGGCCTGCGACCTGCTGACCCATCCGATGACCCAGCTACGTAACTACAGACTAATCAGACACTCATTCCTCCACCTTACAAACACTGAACGCTCGGTCCTTCTCTTGTCTTGTATCTGGTGTTGACCCGAGCAGGATGGGTTCTCCTTTTGAGTCATGGTTCCTCTCGAGGGTTCTTCCTTGTGAACTGAGGGGGTTTCTCCTTGCCTCTGTTGCCTTTGCCTTGCTCACTGGGGGGCTCGGACACCACACTCTCTGTAAAGCTGCTTTGTGAAACATCTGCTGTAAAAGGTGCCTTATAAATAAACGTCGACTTGACTGACATCTGTGGGGCCACCTCGATGGTCATGTTCGCTCTATGGATCCTCGCCAATGCACACACCTCTAGGGTTCCCCCGCACACACCCTTCAAGACCAAGACCTCCTACTACTACCCCAGCCTCCTGATTCTACAGACCTGGGCCCAATTGAGGATCTGTGGGACCACCTCGATAGTCATGTCGTGAGCTGGCAAGGTGGGTATATACATGTGGGGCAGCCTGGATCACATACACCCACACACACGAACTGTCCTGCCTGGGGTGGGTGGGATCTTCCAGCATGAAACGCGACATGTCACGTGGCTAGAAATGTCCAACACCAGATGGAAGAGTATGACCAAGACATCTAAGTACTACCCAGTCTCCCTAATTCAATAGACCCGGATTCAACCAAGCGTCTGTGGGACCACATTGATGGTCATGTCCGTCCCTACTCCCCCCTCCATCAGCTGTGGGATGCACCGCCACATACGTGTGACAACAACCTACTAGCACCCAGCAGGTACTCTGCATATCGTCGCTGTCCAAAGAAAAACAAGTATCTCCAAAATGGCAACTTTACAGGAGAGGCCAAAAACATCATTTAATTTGAATGGAAGTCAATGGAACCAGACGTCTTTCCAAGCTGTTTTGGGCCAGTTCTGCCTGTCCATTCTTCACAAAATTCACAGCCAGTGTAAACAGCAGCTCATGTGATCCAATGAGGCATAAAAGTAAAAATCAACAAAAATGGAGATGTGTTTTTCTTTGGACAGGGACGATATGAACTAGCTGGTGGTCATAATAATGTGACTCGACAGTGTATTTCCACCATATCACCAAATAATGAAAGATGTAGAAAGAGGAACACAGTATAAACCCACCGCCCTAAGCTATTCTCTCCCAGCATGCCTGAAACTACCCTCTCTCTCCTCACAGGCCCACTCTGACCCCCTTGTCGAGAGGTAATTTGCATGCTTGTGTTATCAGGAGCGCCCTCAGTGAAAAAGACCGTCTTCGGCAAATTTCTTTGCGGCCCAGCCAAGTGTAAAACAGGATCTGAGCAGGCCTGGGTGAACCAAAACACGATTTGCTGTCCTGTCCCTCCGAAGCATGTCCTCTGCAGCGAAACCCCCAGAGATAAATAGTGGCCTGGAACTACATTAGGGAAACCTCGGCTGTGGCTCGTGGTAGGAGGGGCTTTGTGTGTGCACAGTACCAGTCAAAAGTTTACACACCCCCAACTCAATGGATGGTGTTGGTGATCCTCAAGACTCTACAGGCTTACACTTAACAGCTCCAACTGATGAGAGTCTGAACCAGTCCATATCCTGACATACCACATATACTTTTGATGTGGCACAGTATTATACACAGTCGAGTCACATTATTATGACCACTTCCTACTTTATTTGACGGCAAGGAAGTAAAGGAAGTCGTGTGTCGTGAGCTAGCTTGATGGGTATATACATGTGGGGCAGCCTGTATATTTGGGGTATGAACCCCATCCCTGCAGATAACGTGCACCCATACACGCTGATTGTCTTCCCTGGGGCGAATGGGATCTTCCAGCAAGACAATGCGATATGTCACACAGCTACAAATGTCCTACACTGGTTGGAAGAGCATGACCGAGACTTCGAAGTACTGGCCTGGCCCCCAAATTCTATAGACTTGGAGCCACTTGAGCATCTGTGGGACCACCTTGATCATGGTGTTTGCTCTATGGATCCTCCTCCACACAGCCTCCACCACCAAGACTTCCTTATACTACCCTGGCCCTCTAATTCCTTAGACTTGGACCCAACTGAGCATCTGTGGGACCACCTACCTTGATCGTCATGTTCGCTCTGTGGATCCTCCACCACACACCCCCAGCCCCAGCAACTGTAGGATGCTCCGCAGTCAGCACAGCTCCAGATACAAACCTACCTGGACCTTACTGAGTCACTCCCAGCCTGTCTAGCTGCACAGAGTTTACTCTGGATATTAGCTGGTGGTCATAATAATGTGACTCACCTGTGTATTTGCATCATGTCTCCACCTCTAATATATATTTAGTGGTGTAAAAACTTTGATCTCTTTTTCTGCACAGTGTAAAAGCTCTAGTTCTCCTTTAAGGTTAGTGAATATTCATGAGGGACCGACCAATAGAATCGCTCCAAACCTGCTTAGTAATAAACCTTGTTCTATCAGCTCCACTGCAGGGTAAGGAGGCTGGTTCCTCCTCCTGTACAGCTCCACTCTGGAGGGGTTTAAGGTGGACTGTATAATTCCAGGAGAGATATTTTATATTTTGATCTCTTCACTTTTATTCTACAGTGAAGCTTTAAGATAAACATGAGGAGAACCTTCTATGACTGTTGACTGGTAGTGTATCATGTGGGTGTCTCATTTAGCCAGTTGTGATAACTGTTAGAGGCAGTCATTCAGCTTGCTGAGTAATCCTGCTTTGTGAAAAGGCCCTCTTGCTGTGAGGCGACAGCGCTACCCACTGCGCCACTGTGCACTCTGTGATATCGGGATCACCACTCAGGTATTCATGGCGTTACGTGCTACTAGGAAACAGGAGCGTCTAAACCTCAGGACAAAGCCTGTGTTGTTAAGGTTACACAGCTAGTGCAGCTGTAGGAGTAATTAGGCAACCAAGGTAACTGCTAGTTTATCGTATGTCCCAAAACAGTGGAACCCCAGAGGAACGTGGAACCTGTTCACCTGAGGTTCGTGTATAGAGATAAACAGAACACTGAGGTTGGGAACTCTGTGTGGTAGGTAGTTTGTTAGCGTGCAGCTCAGCTATTTTACTGGTACTCATATAAACCATACAAACTGATATGAAGCAGAAATATGGATGTGAGTTGAGTGACAGTAGAGCTTAGAGCATTAGAACACTTTATCTAATTGCTTTCTGTTGTCTAGAATAAAATAGAATAGAATAGAATTAAACAGAATAGAATAGAATAGAATAGAATAGAATAGAATAGAATAGAATAGGATTAAACAGAATAGAATAGAATAGGATTAAACAGAATAGAATAGAATAGGATTAAATAGAATAGAATAGAATAGAATAGAATAGAATAGAATAGAATAGGATTAAACAGAATAGAATAGAATAGGATTAAACAGAATAGAATAGAATACAATAGAATAGAATAGGATTAAACAGAATAGAATAGAATAGAATAGGATTAAACAGAATAGAATAGAAGAGAATAGAATAGAATAGGATTAAACAGAATAGAATAGAATCGAATAGGATTAAACAGAATAGAATAGAATACAATAGAATAGAATAGGATTAAACAGAATAGAATAGAATACAATAGAATAGAATAGGATTAAACAGAATAGAATAGAATAGAATCGAATAGGATTAAACAGAATATAATAGAATAGAATAGGATTAAACATAATAGAATAGAATAGGATTAAACAGAATAGAATAGAATAGAATAGAATAGAATAGGATTAAACAGAATAGAATAGAATTAAATAGAATAGAATAGAATAGGATTAAATAGAATAGAATAGAATAGAATGGAATAGAATAGAATAGGATTAAACAGAATAGAATAGAATAGAATAGAATAGAATAGAATAGAATAGAATTAAACAGAATAGAATAGAATAGAATATGATTAAATAGAATAGAATAGAATAGGATTAAACAGAATAGAATAGAGTAGAATAGAATAGAGTAGAATAGAATAGAATATGATTAAACAGAATAGAATAGAATAGAATAGAATAGAATAGAATAGGATTAAACAGAATAGAATAGAATAGAATAGAATAGAATAGAATAGAGTAGAATAGGATTAAACAGAATAGAATAGAATAGAATAAAATTGTCACTGTACAAAATATATAGCCCCTCCAGATCCACAACCAAAACAGGAAACAGGTTAGGATTATGACAAACCCAAACATGAAGACCACTGTACATCTGAAATGATACAGCACCACAGAGCGGACTCGTTTAGGCCCGGGGAGCTTCTTTTAGAACCCTACACTCTGTTTAATCTTCATTTCCATCAGAACTACAGAGCTGAACATGCTGCAGTATAAATATGCGTGGGGGGGTTAGGCTACTTTCTGGTGGGTCGAGTCCTCTCAGTCCAGCCAGGCCTACTGGCCACTCTTTGGGCAGTCCTGCTCTAGTCTACGTGGGTGTATATATAGACATGTGTAATTAGCACAGGATTAACATGTTGTGCTAATTGGGTCGTAGCTAACACTGTTCTGCTTGTAAACCACTAGAGCATGTTCAGGCATTGGTATGACCACAGCATGCTCATCAGTGAGGCAGTCATACGGCTCTTAATGAGTGACCGCTGACCGTCGACTCCTTTCAGCTTCTGTTCATACAGCATGGTAAGAAGAGGGCAGTTCATGCATCAGTGAACACAGCCGACACCCTTCATACAGTTTCTATCTATCTATCTATCTATCTATCTATCTATCTATCTATCTATCTATCTATCTATCTATCTGTCTATATATCTATCTATCTATCTATCTATCTATCTATCTATCTATCTATCCATATGTCCATCTATCTGTCTATCTATCTATCTATCTATCTATCTATCTATCTATCGATGGTTGGTTATGGTCGTCCGTCCGTCCGTCCGTCTGTCCGTCCGTCTGTCTATCTATCTATGTATCTATCTATCTATCTATCTATCTATCTATCTCTCTGTGTCTCCGTCTGTCTGTCTGACTGTCTATCTATCTATCTATACATCTGCCTGTCTATCTATCTATCTATCTATCTATCTATCTATCTATCTATCTATCTGTCTGTCTGTCTGTCTGTCTGTCTGTCTGTCTATCTAATCTGCCAGCAACAATGGTAACTATATGTATTCTTAGAGATGTTTATAATAAACACTATTTCATTCATTCATTCATTCATTCATTCATTCATTCATTCATTCATTCATTCAGTCAGTCAGTCAGTCAGTCAGTCAGTCAGTCAGTCATCTTCTGAACCACTTAGTCCTCTGGTTTGCAGAGGGGTGCTGGAGAACATCCCAGCTCTCAGTAGGCAGAAGGCAGGAAACACAGGGGACAGGCTGCCAGTGCATTCACACATGCACACTCACACCTAGGGGGCACCTCCAGCTATGGGAGGAAACCCTCCCACGTGGTCACCATGCAAACTCCAGAAAGGACACTGGATGCCCTGGCTATAATCAAACCCAGGCTCCCCTTGCAATGGGGTGACAGCGCTGCTCGCTGCACCACCAGCCTGCCCGTATGTGAAACTAACAACAGTGTCATCTTCCACACCGTTGAGTGCAGGTTCTTCCATCTGGTAGAGGCCAAAACAGCATCCTACTCCAGTAATTCTGGGGTCTGGAATTCCTGTATTACTGCTGATGTCTGATTTTTAGGTGTTGCAGTGCTGCTGCTTGGAGGGTTGAGCTTGTGTTATGCTGTATTAAAAGTTATGCTACAACTGAAAATTAAAAATCTAATTTCTATAACACACAACAGCACATTTACATGGGGTGGAGGGGGTGAAATGACGTGGCTTAGTTGAGTTAGTTGCACAACATACAGAATACAACATGCCCTGCAGAATATGGCACGGCTTTTTGCTCAGGTCACATTTTATGTTTTATTTGTTCTAATGTGTTCAGTACGACGGATTAACAGCAATGGGGTGTTAAGGGTGCGCTGTTTTCCCCTGTAGTGTGTTGTAGAAGGTCTGTGTGGAAGGTCTGAACACTTCATAGTGTTTAGGTTTAGTTTTAGTTTTGATGCTGCAGTTTGAGTTAATCTGGTTGAACTGTCCATATACCATCCTCCAGTATACACCACAACACAGCGTTACCGTTCCCTGAACACGCCCCAGTTTAACTACTTCAACCTTAAGGTGTGGGGTTACGTTGGACAGGCAAGTTGGATCTTGCACAAGAGTCCAAACATGAATTCCATTGTGAATGTCTGAGCTTCTATTGTCCTGGACTAGGCTACAGAGGAATGCAGAGCAGGCTCCACCTGGATACCTCAGAAACAAGGCCAAACTGGGACCATTCTTAAACTGTCATAATGAAACGGTGTTGGGCTGTAATGTGTTAGTGTGCTGTAAGTAGTGTGTTGGTATGCAGTAACTCAGTAAGTGTAATGCGTTAGTGTGCTGTACAGTGTGTCAGTGTATGTAACTGTAAGTTAGTGTGTTAGTGTGCTGTAAGTAGTGTGTTGGTGTACAGTAACTCAGTAAGTGTAATGTGTTAGTGTGCTGTAAGTAGTGTGTTGGTGTACAGTAACTCAGTAAGTGTAATGTGTTAGTGTGCTGTAAGTAGTGTGTTGGTGTACAGTAACTCAGTAAGTGTAATGCGTTAGTGTGCTGTAAGTAGTGTGTTGGTGTGCAGTAACTCAGTAAGTGTAATGCGTTAGTGTGCTGTAAGTAGTGTGTCTGTGTACAGTAACTCAGTAAGTGTAATGTGTTAGTGTACTGTAAGTAGTGTGTTGGTGTACAGTAACTCAGTAAGTGTAATGCGTTAGTGTGCTGTAAGTAGTGTGTTGGTGTGCAGTAACTCAGTAAGTGTAATGCGTTAGTGTGCTGTAAGTAGGGTGTTGGTGTACAGTAACTCAGTAAGTGTAATGTGTTAGTGTGCTGTAAGTAGCGTGTTGGTGTACAGTACCTCAGTAAGTGTAATGTGTTAGTGTACTGTAAGTAGCGTGTTGGTGTACAGTAACTCAGTAAGTGTAATGCGTTAGTGTACTGTAAGTAGCGTGTTGGTGTACAGTAACTCAGTAAGTGTAATGTGTTAGTGTACTGTAAGTAGCGTGTCGGTGTACAGTAACTCAGTAAGTGTAATGCGTTAGTGTACTGTAAGTAGTGTGTTGGTGTACAGTAACTCAGTAAGTGTAATGTGTTAGTGTACTGTAAGTAGTGTGTTGGTGTACAGTAACTCAGTAAGTGTAATGTGTTAGTGTACTGTAAGTAGTTTGGTGGTGTACCGTAACTCAGTAAGTGTAATGCGTTAGTGTGCTGTAAGATATTAGAGCTGTAGTAAATCATGCTCCTGGTACTCTCCATACTTAAGTACATCTGAAGGTAAATACTTTAGTACTGGTACTCCAGTGGAGGTCTGAAGGGAGGAGCTTCTACTGATACTGGAGGAGGATTGGGGTTCTCTACTGTCCACAACTACTTTTGAATCCACTCAGAAGATTTTAAGTGGCTTGTTGTAATTCCAGCCTTTTCTCTGTTACAAGGTGATGTCATCGCGTAAAATGATCCTTAGTTCCCGCCTACTGGCAAGCTTGGCATGCTCTTGCACAACACACACCAGGTACTGGAGGGTGCGTGAGGGGCGGAACCACTCTGATGGTTGATCAGTCCGAACAGAGTGGGCAAACTGACCAATCAGAGCACACTGGACTCATCAGGAGGCGGGGCGTTTTGGACGGAAGCATGAGAAATATTTGTTATGAGAAAACTGAAGAATCAGAGCGCTGAAATCTGCAGGTACTCCATATACTCTAACCCCTTCAGACGTTTAGTCACTAAACATTACCAGAGAGTTTTCAGTCAGTCAAGTATTCATAAAACCCGCCCCCTGTTCAGCGATGGTGTGCTCTACGACATCTATACATCTATCAGTCTTCCAGCGGCTCCTACAACTCCAGGTAATGGGAGGCATCTCCAAGCAGCCCCGGCTCGGAACAGGAGCCTCATTAATGCCTTCAATTTACCTCTGCTTTCCGAAATGCTCTGCTCATCCCGCCATCAGAATGGATTCATTCAGCTCCACACGCCCACTGCTTGACCTGGATGACCGTGTTGGCTGAATGTGTGCTCCATGCTCCTCGCATGCAATCTCTTCCTATTCTCATTTGCTGTGAGACACACAGTCGGGATGAGGGAATGGTGGTGGTACTGCTCTGTTCTGCTGGCTTATACGGAGACTGTTTATACTAGTATAGCATACGCATTTTGAATGCTAAGCTAGCTGACATGCTAGCTGGCTGTGAGGCATGTTTGATACATGCTGGTGCCTTTAGTGGTGCTACCCTCACCATCAAAACAATAGCTGCTTTGAGGAGGTGTGGGAGTGCGGTGGTGTTGGGAAGGAAGATAAAGGTGACCAGGATCAATAACTGATGATACATTTAGACTGATATGATCAATATTTATTGAGCTACACATACAGAAGTCTGTCTCTCAGTATGGCGTCGGGCCGCCGTGTTCGCTAACCCAACATCCCAGACGTCTCGGTATGGAGCTGTAGAGGTTCCTAATGGTGTCCTGTGATAATCCATCCCATGTAGCTTGAATAACACAGTTCCTGCAGATGGTGCAGGAGGGGTGGAGGTGGAGGGACAGCAGGTGCTGACCACGGTGCCTCCACCCACGGAATGGTTGGTTGTCTCCACCAAGACTCGTCACTGAAGATGGCCCGCTGCCATTCTGAGTCACTCCATGACAGTCTGGGTGCAGTCTTTGGGGATGCTGACATGGTGTTAAGGTGGTGTGGCGGTCTGTGGGCATGTAGTCCTGCATTGTGCATACATCTGCCAATGCTGCTGGCACTAACAGGATGACTCATGGAGGCATCACTGCTTACTAACTGTCCCCAATTATGGCTATTGGGTCAGTCAGGTACAGCGATAAGCCCTGTCCTAGCTTACGCCACATGCGCAGCCGAGGCAGCTAACTTTTGCATTTGCATGTCTCACAATGTCAAACCTGCACACCAAGTTTCCTTCCTGTGGGATGCCTTCTTCAGGGTGCAGCTATTGTTTGATGATAAGTCTATAATAGCAAGCGGTGAATTCGTCCTTTAGCCTGGAAAAGTAAAGGACTGACTCAATTGTGCTTCCTCAATTCTGACTGAACCTCAACAACGTTTGGCTCAACTTAGATTTAAGGCTACCAAAAGCTCCAGGCCAGCTCCAAAGCGTTCAGGTCCACTTCATATTCCGTGTTTTTAATATCTGTGTAGTTACATATTAACAGTCCATGTAAAGATAGCGTAACTGCTGGCTGTCCATTTGTTATTGTGGATGGATTACAGAAGCGAAGCTGACTGGAATGTAAATGTGATAAGTTTACAATATTTGCATATGACTGCAACCTGCTTTATTGACTGGGGATCTTTTATGGTTTTCAGGTTTTCTCTTTCCTTTAGTCTCTCATGGAGCTTTTTGTGCATTTAAACGATCTGCAGACTCAGGCAGCCCACAGCACACGGCAGCAACACGCTACTTACAGCACACTAACGCTTTACACTTACTGAGTTACTGTACACCGACACACTACTTACAGTACACTAACACATTACACTTACTGAGTTACTGTACACCGACACACTACTTACAGTACACTAACACATTACACTTACTGAGTTACTGTACACCGACACACTACTTACAGCACACTAACACATTACACTTACTGAGTTACTGTACACCAACACACTACTTACAGCACACTAACACATTACACTTACTGAGTTACTGTACACCAACACACTACTTACAGTACACTAACACATTACACTTACTGAGTTACTGTACACCAACACACTACTTACAGCACACTAACGCATTACACTTACTGAGTTACTGTACACCGACACACTACTTACAGTACACTAACACATTACACTTACTGAGTTACTGTAGTACTTACAGCACACTAACGCATTACACTTACTGAGTTACTGTACACCGACACACTACTTACAGTACACTAACACATTACACTTACTGAGTTACTGTACACCGACACCCTACTTACAGTACACTAACACATTACACTTACTGAGTTACTGTACACCAACACGCTACTTACAGCACACTAACGCATTACACTTACTGAGTTACTGTACACCGACACACTACTTACAGTACACTAACACATTACACTTACTGAGTTACTGTACACCGACACCCTACTTACAGTACACTAACACATTACACTTACTGAGTTACTGTACACCAACACGCTACTTACAGTACACTAACGCATCACACTTACTGAGTTACTGTACACCGACACCCTACTTACAGTACACTAACGCATTACACTTACTGAGTTACTGTACACCAACACGCTACTTACAGCACGCTAACGCATTACACTTACTGAGTTACTGTACACCAACACGCTACTTACAGTACGCTAACACATTACACTTACTGAGTTACTGTACACCAACACGCTACTTACAGCACACTAACACATTACAGTTACTGAGTTACTGTACACCAACACGCTACTTACAGTACACTAACACATTACACTTACTAAGTTACTGTACACCAACACGCTACTTACAGCACACTAACACATTACACTTACTGAGTTACTGTACACCAACACACTACTTACAGCACACTAACGCATTACACTTACTGAGTCACTGTACACCAACACGCTATTTACAGCACACTAACGCATTACACTTACTGAGTTACTGTACACCAACACGCTACTTACAGCACACTAACGCATTACACTTACTGAGTCACTGTACACCAACACGCTACTTACAGCACACTAACGCATTACACTCACTGAGTCACTGTACACCAACACGCTACTTACAGCACACTAACGCATTACACTTACTGAGTCACTGTACACCAACACGCTACTTACAGCACACTAACGCATTACACTTACTGAGTTACTGTACACCAACACGCTACTTACAGTACACTAACGCATTACACTTACTGAGTTACTGTACACCAACACGCTACTTACAGCACACTAACACATTACACTTACTGAGTTACTGTACACCAACACGCTACTTACAGTACACTAACACATTACACTTACTGAGTTACTGTACACCAACACACTACTTACAGTACACTAACACATTACACTTACTGAGTTACTGTACACCAACACACTACTTACAGTACACTAACACATTACACTTACTGAGTTACTGTACACCAACACTCTACTTACAGTACACTAACACATTACACTTCTAATGATAGTGCTAATGCTGCCTCCTTGTGGAAAACTTTCATCCTGCTAAACATGAAGAAGTGAGTAAGTGAGTTAATTAATGAGTGAGTATGTGAGTGACTGTATGAGTGAGTGAGTAATGAGTTAATGAGTAAGTGAGTGAGAGAGTGAGTGAGTGAGTGAGTGTGTTAGTGAGTGAGTGTGTGCGTGAGTGTGTGCGTGAGTGTGTGTGTTAGTGAGTGAGTGTGTGCGTGAGTGTGTGCGTGAGTGAGTGTGTGTGTTAGTGAGTGAGTGTGTGTGTGAGTGTGTGCGTGAGTGAGTGAGTGAGTGAGTGAGTGAGTGAGTGTGTGAGTGAGTGCCAAGTTGGCCACCGAATGGACAGACCTTCCTATACGGACATTAATGCTCTGCATCTACAAACACACCTTACTCAGCTCCCCCTACAGGTGTAAGGTCACCTGTCAGAGGTAAATTCTGTTGTTTCTGTGAGACCCATGGTTTTCATTGAGCCCTTATACTCAGTGGGACAGAATGGCTCCTTTGGACATCAGCTACGCCCTCAGCTGTGGGACAACAGAGCCGTTTAGCACCACGGCTGAGCCGCTGGCCTAGCTGCTTACCGGCGGCGGATTAGAGAAGTTTACTGGCCCAGTGCCATCACAGGTAGCACAGGAGATCCACCCTAGAGCTTGCCGCGGAGCACGGGGACTGATTTGTTTGCAGAATGCTTGTCTTGCACAATAATGAAGGTCCTAAAACACATCGTAAACTGCAACAAGCCCTTCTTTACAGCCGGCCGGGCAGAACAATTAGAGAGCGATAGAGAAAGAGGACACGGGTTTGAATTTTAACGTGCTATGAAACATGAACTCTCCAAATAGTGGCGCTGATGGATGGGCGTGTGTCTGCGCGTGTCCGTATCTAGGTGAACATAAACGGGTTGTGTATCAGGTTACGGGTATCACCATCGCCATGGTTCAGGTTTCGGCTTATCTCGTTTAGACTCTGGACACTGTGCAAACTCAGAGGATTCCTCCTGAAGGCCTTTGTTTTTGGACTCCAGTCAATCAGTCGTGTCTTTGAACAGGACCTGCCTCACCTGACATGCTACCCAGAAGCATCTACTGTACAGGTGCATTTTGTAGGCTTATGCTACACAGTTTGTCAGCCCAGTTTGCTCTGCCCCATTCACCAATGAGAAGTGACCACCATAGGACCACCATTGACCAGATGACCACTCAGGACAGCAGTGACCCCAGTATGGCAGTGGTGTGCTGGTCTACATCATTCCCAGGGTTTCCGCTCACTGTGCACTCTTACTGGTCATCTTAGAACACAGTTTGTGTCAGTCACCTTCAAGTCATTAACCACCGGTTACTTTCTGAGACCACTGTTGACCACCGTAGGACCACCACTGAGCAGATATCCACTTGCTCAGGAGAGCAGTAACACCAGCATGGCAGGGTCTTTACTCACTGTGCACTCTTACTGGTCACAGCTTGTGTCTGCTGTCCCCTAGATCTTTACTAGTGGTGGGTATCTGACCACTGGACCACTGTGGGCCGGTTATTGTTGGATCCTACAGGGTTAAAGTGATCTCCAAAACACCGTTGACATATTCCTACCAGCTCCACACATATAAACACGTCTGAGTCACTGGACACGGCCACCCAAACAAAAAGTGGTCAATGGTGGTCCTATGGTTTCCCATTCGTTATCAAAAACTGTCCACCATAGGACCACCACTGAGCAGCTCTCCACAAGCTCAGGACAGCAGTAACCCCAGTTACTGCCCGAGAGGCGCGTAACTTCACATACACACTAAGGGCAGATCCCCAAGCACTAGTGCACGGCCATACTGACCCGCACTCCTCTATCTGTCGTTTATTCATCCCTTGTTCCTCCCATAGAGTCCCAGTCATTTCGACCCAAACCGAGCAGTAATGCTTTCGTTCGCCCGAGAGCCACCAAACTTCACATTAATGCTTTCAGTTGGCCCCCAGAGCTAAACCACAGTCAAACTCGTCACATACCTCGTTTCTCACTCAGGGCAGGCATTCCGTGTTTCCAGAAATGCACTAATCCACAGTCATACTGACCCGCACTCATTTACTCATCCCTCATTTCTCACTGAGCAAGCTGCTGGACACGGCCACCCAAACAATATGTGGTCAATGGTGGTCCTATGGTTTTTGTAGTAGACATCCTCTAGTTCATTAACCAAAAAACTGTCCACCATAGTGACCCCACCACTGACATAGATCTCTATAAACACGTCTGAGTCAGAAGCTCAGGACAGCAGTAACCCCAGTATGGCAGTGGTGGGTTAGTATGCATCATTGCTAGGGGTTATATTCACTGGGCACTCTTACTGGTAACTGGTTTGTATTAGCCACCCTCTAGTCCTTTATACCGGACCCACCGGACCACTGTTGACCGGATATCTTTGAATCCAACGAGGGTTAAAGTGACCCCCCAAAAATCCCTGTTGGTATATTCCTAGCAGCTCCACTCAAATGTGGTCAGTGGTGGTCCCATGTATCAACCAACACTAACACCCATAGGCCCTCCGCTGACCAGATATCCACATGCTCAGGACAACAGTAACACCAGCATGGCAGTGGCGTGTTAGTGTACAGTGTACAGT
>JAMWET010001452.1:0-47500 GCA_024036415.1 Prochilodus magdalenae | reverse complement strand
TGTATACTGTGGACTGTCTGTAAATGATGTGTGCATTGTGTGTATACTGGATATAGTACTAGAGGGACATCTTTGGTACAACCAAATTACCTGTGTGTGTCGACAAACTAGGCCTGTAATTCTGATTCTGAAGGCCCTACTAGAAAAAAACAGGCAGCGCAGGCCAGCCGATCACTGCTGTCTGGAAAACAAACCAACAAGCATCTCCAAAATAGCTCGAGCATGCTGAATGACCCGCCTAACCAGAACTACACCAGCACCAGACCAGCGTAAAGCAGCTCAGACCAGCATGGAACTTATTTATAGCTCACATTAATAGTTTATAGTTCGTGCATGTGTGTGTGTGTGGGTGTGGGTGGGCGGGGGTGTTCCAGCTTGTACTGGCTACACATGCACACATCTACACAACAATATGGGGTTTTCCTGCTTGTGGCTTGACCCACAAGCTGATGGGCTGGTCTTACTGAAGGCTGTGACTTTCTGCAGTATACGGAAGCCTTATTGATCATTACGAGCTTTCCCACTCCGCTCTTCTCTTACTAAAATACCACCAGCTTCAAGCTAACAGCACTCAACTCAGCATCTTTGGCCATCGTAGATGAAACCCAGACAACAGAAGCTTGTACAAGGTGTTTCACTACAGTCATCTCTCAGGAAAGAGCACTGACAAAGAGCTGTTGCTGCTGGTTTCCAAGGTGGGCTGCACATACCCTGCTCAACAAACTACACTCCGGGCTGCTCTGTGCTGTTTTATGCTCGTCTGGTGCTGGTTTATGAATGGACCAATGGAAAAGCTCCATGACCTGAAGCATTGTAGTTCCCTTAACTTCCATTGAGCATTAAACACGCTTCCGTGCAACGTTGAGCAGCTTCTGGAAAGTTGGAGGAGTTCCTGTTCCAACTCCAGCGATGCCTTGGGTATGTTATGGATGCTGGTCAACCAACATGCCGGAATGACTATGCTGGGTGACCAGCTAAACCAGCATCCAAAACACACAAGATAACACTGGTGTTGGAACTCTTCCAACTTTCCAGAAGATGCTCAATGATGCATGGAAGCGTGTTTAATGCTGAATGGAAGTTAAGGGAACTAGAATGCTTCAGGTCATTTTGGAGCTTTTCTATTGGTCCATTCATCGTGAAAGGTCAGCACACGGTGAAGGCCGGCTAGCATTTTCCAGTTCTGCAAAAAAGACACAAACAAGAACAATGAAGGCAGAAGACTATTCCTCTAACAGCCGCGACATGCTGGCTTTGCTGGTAACCAGTTCTGCCGGTCTATGCTGGTTTTTCTAGACGGGCATTCCAATATCCAGCCCATAGTTCAGCAATGTGTCGTTCACAAACGTCTCAGCTCTCAGATTCAGCGTTGGGAGTCGGCAGTTGTTGAGGAGCCATTTTTCCAATTTCCTCTTTCCTTTTTCAGACGTGTAGATCTTATAACACTGTAACTGAAGATCACAGGCCTACTGGATTTCTATGGAACCTTCTGGCTCTGCCCCCTTTTTATCCCCAACACCTGCTGGTTTTTATGTGTAGCTCATTTTCCTTTTGCCAGCTTTTATATCGTCACTGTCCAATGAAAAACATGTATCTCCACTTTTGTCCATTTTTACTTTTATGCATCATTTGAACTCATCAGCTACTGTTTACAATGAGCGAGAATCTCATGATGAATGGACCAACTTAAATGGCCCAAAACTGTTTGAAAAGACATCTGGCTCCATTGACTTCCATTAAAGTTCAGTGAGGTTTTTGGCCTCTCCTGTAAAGTTGACATTTGAGATACTTGTTTTTCTTTGGACAGCGACGATATACTGTAAATATTGGGCATGTCTCCAAAAGAGCTTCTTCTGATTTTTGGCTTTGACCTGCCTTTATTTGATGACCGGTTGATGCATGTACCTGTATTTGGCCCGTCTGCCCATCTTGTGAACGCTGCATTTTCAAATCCATCCAATGTAGCTTCTACACGTCTTACTCTATTAAACTTTTAAGCCACAACCATAATGCACTTCTGTTAATGAAGTAATTAGAAGGTACACTAAGGTTTAAATGGAAATAGATGATATCGCTAACGTGGCTAATTTTGGGAACTATAAACTGGAACACTGCAACATAACGAAGAGACGCTTGGGAGCCGAAAAAGTCAACTCTTATTTGTGCACTGAGCCAAGCTGACTTGCTGAAAAGAGCCGGAATGCCCATCACTACAACAGTGGTCCTGTGCTCTGCAGCTGACCACTGATGGACCAAAGGACAACTAACACAAACTGTGCATGAGGGAAATCGTGCTGGAGTCTCCGTGGGCCTTTTCCACTGTACAAGGTAGCGGAACTTGGCACTACCAAACTGGACCGGTGCTTTTTCCACTGGCTCTCGGCCCAGTTCCACAGATTTCAGGTTCCTGGTTTTTGTTACCTGCTCACAGATTGGGCCTTACAGGTCCAAATGGTTCTAGAGGTTCTCCTTAGTCTTTGGTGCTGTCTCTGGTAACAGTTACAGTCAAAGACAATTTAAACAATTCCCTCCTTCCAAGTGACGATGATGGATGAAGTCAAGCTCTATTACATCATCATCATCAGATACACCAGTAAGCAGCCTATGATGTATTGCCTGATGTGTAGATCAGCATTAACGTGTAGCTAAAGATTAATGCTGCCTTCACATGCTCATCAGAAGCTCTCGCGTCCCACCTGTGAGGTCGGAGTTGCTCTGTTTCAGGAGGGGAAAGCCTGTTTGGATCCCATAATGCACTTTCTAGAAAAGGACAAAGGTATATCGAGTTACCTGTACATAATCTCTCCGGATGGAAAACGAGCCACCTTGTGTTTGAGGTGGTAGTAACTTCAGGCTCCTGCAGATGGCGCTGCATGAGGATGATGGGACTATGAGTGATGGGATCCATAGATTGAGAAGAGGTGCTACAGTGCAGGGAATGTCTCGTTCCATGTGTGGGAAACGGCTCCAGAGCAGATGTTAATGATTGGCTAAAAGGAGGGACTGAGTGTTTGGGCGTGGCCAAAGACCATAGTGTGAAGGAAGTAGCTGAATCTGCAGGTGTATGGAAGCCTACGGTCATACGGGTCTACCAGCAGTGGCTAAAATCCCAGTCTACAGGGAATTCTCCTCGGAATTGTGCCAGGGAAGGCATCCACCAAATCTGGACCAACTGTACAATTCTTAGGTGTAAGAACGTCTGAACACTGATGTGGCTACATCCAGAAACTTGTCCAGTCCATGCCAAATCCAACCAGAGCGGTTATGGGTGCTGGTGGAGGTGTTACACTCTATTGGATATGGATATGTTTCAATCACAGGTGACTCATTTTTTGCCTGGTGAGCTTATATTACTGATTAACATGATGTGCACAAACTACTGCTGGTCTTTTCTTTGCCATGTTGAAAGGTCAAAGGTCATGTGAGCCAATGAGTTTTGCTAACCAGCAAGGAAGATGGCTAATTAGCTAAAATGCTAATGCTCTAAAGTGCCTTAACAGAACAAAAACATAAGTTTCCTCATGGTGGCTCCATCTGTCTCTCCAGCCGCTGGCAAGTGAAGCAGAACTAGAACCGTCAGTTGTGCTGGTTCCTGTTGGGTCGGTTCTTGTTTTTGAGCGTGCAGTGTAAAACAGCCCTGGCTGCACCAACAAAGTAGATGGGCCTAGGGAGGCAGAGGTGGCCTGTAATTGCACCGAGTGTTCTTTCCACTGATGGTCGGAGTGGAGTGCGACTGATGAATTGTACAGCAACAAATTGGCTGTATGGAAGATGTGGGATAGCCGACTCTGTGGAAGTGTGGGGAGAATGGATAGGAAAGAGAGTCCGAGGTATTCCTTATAAGACCAGGCTGGAGGAATATAGATGTTATTCCTCCTGGCAGGTGGAGTTCTCAGTGGAATTCACTTCTGCCCAAAAATGCCAGACAAAATTTGAAGACATTATGCTGAGGGGAGTGTTGGGCTGCAAGAGAAGTCAGGCCATGTTAATGGTGTCCTGTGGTGAGATGGCGCAACACAGCTGCTGTAAAAGCTTAAAGGCCTCAGGACTTACGTTGCTTTAGCCTTGCTCTGCTGTACGTGAGGATGAAATAGAGGTCAGCACCGCTGATATCACTTCTCAGCTCATTTCATATCCACACTTCATACAGACAGAGTACAGGGATTAATAGTAAATGAGATAAACACATAAACACATTGTTGTACAAAGCAGCTATGCAGGTTTAACACCATCCAAAGGTTTCCTCAGATCAAATTACTGACTACTAGCAGAAATAAGCTCACTGCACAAAACATGTCACCTTGTATGGTAGTGGTAGTAACTTCAGGCTCATGCAGGTGGCGCTGCATGAGGATGATGAGGCTATAAATACCTGTGGGGTGTGAGTGATGGGATCCATAGATTGGGAAGAGGTGCTACAGTGCAGGGAATGTCTTGTGCCATGTGTGGAAAATGGCTCCAGAGCAGATGTTAATGATTGGCTAAAAGGAGTGACTGCATGTGGGCGTGGCCAAAGACCATAGTGTGAAGGAAGTAGCTGAATCTGCAGGTGTATGGAAGCGTACTGTCATACGGGTCTACCAGCAGTGGAAAAAATCCCAGTCTACAGGGAATTCTCCTCGGAATTGGGCCAGGAGAGGCGTCCACCAAATCTGGCCCATGTGTGCCATTGTTTGATGCATGAGTGTCCCAGCATTGCTGTGGCCTACATCCATCTACTCGTCCGGTACATGCCAAACCCAACCTCAGTTCACATGTAACTGTTTTTGTTTTCATAATGTCCCGAATGTTTTCAATTGGTGATGGTCTGGACAGCAGACAGATCAGTTTATAGTATGTGCAGAATGTGATATAAGCAAGCCCTTCCCTGAAAAAGACGTCATCCGGATGGCAGCTTATATAATATATATATATTATTCCTAGTCAGAATGCCCATCTAACATCAGGCTGGTGAGCGTTAATACCCTTGATTTCAGAGCAGATTCTGTTGTCTCCAAAAGTTTTGACATTTGCTGCATCATAAAAGTAAGCATTCCTCTTTATCACTAGATTAAATTGAATCCAGCCTTTAATCCTCGGTATCTGTTAGCCTGTCAAGTCTGTACACAGCATTGCCAAGTCATTCCCTTCAGATGTCTTCGCTCTTCTGAAGAGCCGTGCAAACACTCCAACCTGCACCCAACCTCTCTGGGGATGCCCAGTTCCACCTCGGCGTGCGACGTGGTCCTCGTCTCAGCCAATTGATTTGCATTTATATTGCATCACCCCTGCACTGCAGCGCTATGCACCTCAGAGAAGCAGAGGCTTGGGGATCAAGCGGTGGTCGCTACTTGAGTTCCAGCGAGGGAGCCTGTCATTTCACAGCCATCTTAAACTCTTTATAGATTCTGAAAGGTGTACAGTTCTGCCACAGCGCTGGCCTGCACCCAACAAAGGACGAACCGCATGCCGAGGAATGATTGCAATCAGTAACAGGTGCCAGACAATGAAGTAGTATGAATATGTTGATGCATTATCCCACAATCAGATTAGCAGGAGACAAAAGCATGGCTAATGCCTTGTTAATAATTGTTTATGTGCCCCACAGCAAAGGAAATGGGCCTCCTCATATGGAAACTACTTTCAATTAATACAAAATGACAAAGCAATTTACGTATTTGTTTACAGATTCTGGTTTAGGACTTAATCAGGCTGATGCTCCCAAGGCATCAAACTCACCAGCCTCTAACATTAATCCAGATTCTTACACCAGTCTCTATTAGGAGTAGGTCTTCAGTTTGGGGTGCAGATGTCCAAACTTGACCAAACCATGAGGGACAAAAACTCACCTCTATGATATTGCTATGTGAGGTTGTAGTAGTTTGTTGGCACCGAGCAAATGGAGACTTATAGCATATTTGTAGTATTATGTTACTTATATTTATATTTGTATATTATTATTTGTTGGAATTGGGCCAGAAGAGGCATCTACCAAATCTGGACCACATGTGCAATTGTTTGATGCATGAGTGTCCCAGCATTGCTGTGGCCTACATCCATGTACTTGTCCAGTACATGCCAAATCCAATCTCAGTTCACAAGTAGCTGTTTTTGTTTTCATATTGTCCCGAATGTTTTCAACGGGTGATGGTCTGGACAGCAGACAGGTCAGTTTACAGTATGTGCAGAATGTGATATAAGCAAGCCCTTCCCTGAAAAAGACGTCATCCGGATGGCAGCATATGTAATATATATATATTATTCCTAGTCCAAACTTGACCAAACCATGAGGGACAAAAACTCACCTCTATGATATTGCTATGTGAGGTTGTAGTAGTTTGTTGGCAAATGGAGACTTATAGCATATTTGTATTATTATGTTATTAATATTTATATTTATATATTATTATTTGTATTATTATGTATTAGCATGAATTTTAGGATAAGACAATAAGCAGTGGGAGAATACACTTATAAAGTGGGTTTTATTAACACTGCAACTTTACACCCATCATCAACCGAGTAGCTGCACCCAGAAGGAGGTGTGGGAGTGTGGTGGTGTTGGGAAGGAGGATAAAGGTGACCAGGATCAATAACTGATGATAAATTTAGACTGATATGATCAATATTTATTGAGCTACACATACAGAAGTCTGTCTCTCAGTGTGGCGTCGGGTCGCCATGTTTGCTAACTCAACACACCAGACGTCTCGGTATGGAGGTGTAGAGGTTCCTAATGGTGTCCTGTGAAAATCCATCCCATGCAGCTTGAACATCCTCTCCCAGTTCCTGCAGATTGGTGCGGTAGGGGTGGAGGTGGAGTGACACCAGGCCTTCTGGATGTATGACGTGTGACAACAAACCTTGGCGCTGACCACGTTGACTCCACACACGGGTTCATTGCTCGTCTCCACCAAGACAAACGAGGGTGGAGTTCCATTGGTTGATTCCTTCTGGGTGCAGCTATTTTTATTTGATGATGAGTGTAAATTATTTTATAGATGATAAAATATAAAGATATGATTATTTTGGTTCCTAGAAACGATGCTGCCATCTCTGATGGCCTAGAAGGCCCTGAGGGTTACGCTCCAACACTGGACTATGTGAGGGATTTATCTGAAAATGGATATCATGGATGAGCTAAGATGGAAACGTCCGTCATGTCTATGTTAATGGACGCTAGCTGGTGAGGTACGCTGTGAAGACGTTCATGAAGTCAGAGGTGTACAAAATTAGGGGTCCAGCCCTGCACTATGGGCCGTAGCAGGGCTGGACCGGCAACTGCATTTAGCCCTGGATTTCTGTGTAGACCAGCCCACACCCAGCACAGTGACCACATCCACCCACCCACCACCATGACCCCATAAACCAGCATTTCATGGGCCACTAATGTGTCATGGTCTGTGCACTCCAGGACTCGCCTAGCACCCATGCATTTCTCTCTTTCTCAGCCACTCAGCAGTCCATACACATAGCAGCCCATTGGGGATTGCCCCGGTTCTCCTGATGGCCAGTTCATCCCTGGGTCCCAGTAGAATCCCCTACCACACACGTCCCCCACCACCAATTACACCACTGGGTGTGTACCATGTAGTATCTTGGTGCCCCTTTCACCAGTGCTCTAAAATTCCAAATCTAAGACTGTCTTGTATTTATGGGCCTGAGGTTTCAGGGTCACATGGTATAGTTAGCTTTTGACCTGACCTTAGTATTCTATTATTGTGTCTCCTGTTTGAGCCATCTGTCCACAAACAGACTCCCCGCTTTAAATCCCGACACGTTGATAAATCCAGCTTGGTAAATTATCGATATTTTACATTAGGCCATTGTGTGAAGGCACGAGGTGAGTGAGGTGATGGGATCGATTAAATCAGAGCAGTCCGAGCACCTCCTTGCCCTACATAACCACAGAGCAGATTGAAGGACGGACTAATAATAGAAAAGTAATAATATAATGGAAAGGACAGAACTAGTGCCAAGAACCTGGGAATGAACAACGACAGAGTGGCATGACTGTGACAGAGGCTCCACTGCAGACGCCAAGGACACGCTGGGATATACGTATAGGCCTCTTAGTAATGCCTCGAAATTAGGCACTTATTCATCAAGCTGGGACTAAAAGCAAACACCTAATTTGGTTGAAAGTGGGCTAATTAGGGATGGTTTAGCATTAGGAACTAACAACTGTATTGTTAGCATAGGGGAATTCCACAGACCCCTGGTTCCAATCCTCATCCACCGTTGTAAAGAAATCAGAATCACTAAGGTGACCAGGATCAATAACTGATGATACATTTAGACTGATATGATCAATATTTATTGAGCTACACATACAGAAGTCTGTCTCTCAGTATGGCGCCAGGCCGCCATCTTTGCTCAGTATGGAGCTGTAGAGGCTCCTAATGGAGTCCTGTGATAATCCATCCCATGCATCTTAAATATTCTTTCCCAGTTCCTGCAGATTGTGCCGTAGGCCTGGAGGTGGATTGACAGCAGGCCTTCTGAACAAACCGTTCATCTTGGTGCTGACCACGGTGCCTCCACACACAGATTCGTTGGTCGTCTCCATCAAGACAAAGCGGGACTCGTCACTGAAGATGACCCGCTGCCATTCTGAGTCACTCCATGATAGTCTGGCACAAACCAGGACAAACCAAGTTCAACTGAACTTTTTGTCAAGCTCGCTTAAAGGGGCCATATGATGAAAAACCAAACTTCCCACATTTTTTAAAAAACATAGAATGTAATCTATAAAGTTTACAGACTGTCCAGATTTGGAAACTAAACTGCAAGGAACAGCTCAATCAGTAGTGCCACCCTATGATCTGGTGCTAGAATAAAAAAATTGTTTTCCATTATTTGGCAATCTTATGAATAATCAGATGAGCTCTGCTCTGATTGGCTGGTGTACACAGACACACAAAAGAGACATAGTAGATCTAAATAGACAAAATACTGTTTAATGACCCTCCATGTTCATACGCTTGACACGCTTACTATTCAGTTAGCTATGCTAGCTAGCCTGCTAGCAGCACACTGGCTATTCGCTTTCCATCTGAACATCAACACAAAGTCAACTAAAGTTGTTCCTCACTATGAATCTCTCAGTTTAAGGTGATCTGCTCTAACCAGCTAACAGTGGACAACAGTTGGTTGGGAACTGAAATCTATGCCACCTAGGTGCATTCTGAAGCTTGTGCAAGTTGTAGCATTTAAGGTTGAACAAAACATTGGATTAGTAAAATGGTGGATTAGGAAGACTTCAAGATGATTTAAAGATGAACATCAGCCATGTACCGCTCACTGTAGGGTTACTTGGGAAGGGATTGAAAAGTTCTAACATCCCTTTCACAACCTGGACTACTGGATTCCTCCACACAGTCCACCATTTTACCATCTGTAGCTCCACTGTTGTGGTTGTATGTAAATGTTGGGGGTGTAAATATCAACGAGTCTGTTCCGGAGCAGTTTAGGATTTTGGAATCGGCCGGTCCTCTTTAGGAAATGCAGGATTTGTGTTTGAACAACAAACAACAGTGTTTGAGGGTCACGGCACCAGCTTGTATAGTTCCAAGGCATAAAGACAGACTGGAAAACGATCATGGAAAACGAATTACGATTATGTAAAATGAATAAATGAATAATAATTAGGGACAAAATCACAGGAAAAGTAGGATATGGGCTTTTTAAGATTTAAGTTTTCACAAATTAAACATGAAATCAAAACAAAATATATCATATATCAATTTGAATAGAGGTCAATAGAACCAGACGTCTTTTCAAGCAGTTCTGGGCCAATTCTGTCGGTCCATTCTTCATGGAATTTCCACACAGTGTAAATAGCAGCTCGTGTGATGAAATGAAGCATAAAAGTAAAAATCAAACTAAATGGAGATACATGTTTTTCTTTGGACAGCGACGATGTACGAAAACATGGGTGACTTGCTGTAACAGAGCCACACAGCTACTCCGATCTCCTCAGAGCAGATTCGAGCCCGCCACCGCACGCGCCCTGTGAGTGTCCCGCCTTCTCTGATTGGCCGTATCCGGCGTCCTTAAGTTGTCAAACTGAGGCGCGAGGCGGCAGCGCCGCTTTTCATTGGCTGAAGAAGTGCTCGTGCGCGGCCAGCAGGTAACCCCTCGACCAATCAGATCGCGGCGTTCACGTTTCCCCTCGCGGCGGCCGCTGGAGCTTCGTAAACCAACGGTTTCAGTTGATGGCACTGTATGAGGTGTACGAGTGGATTATGGAGTAACCCTGCTCCTGTGTCTGAGTTTATGGCGAGTTTGCTCTAAACTCTAAAATCCCTCGCCTCGCTGTGTCTGTGTGGCAACACGAGAACTGTTTACTTCGCTCTCCGGTCGGAAGTGAAGCAGTTGTGCCGTGTTTTTGGTTGAAAACGGCTGATTTCGGGAGTAAATAGCTGTATGTGTGTGTGTATGTATGTGTGTGTGTGAGTGTGTGCGTGTGTGCTCGCTCTAGACCAGCCCCGTAACGTTAACCCTCCCCATTCCCCTCCCTTCCCCTCCACGGTCTCCACTCAGCTCGTCCGCAGCAGTTGCCTTCTTGCCTGGCTCTCACTTCAGAGATGGCCGCGAAGTGGTGCAGACTCCTCCTGTCCCGGAGCAGCGGGGTTGCGGCAGCCTCTCCCTTCTCCTCACACCGACATCAGCCACACAGCAGCACGGTAAGAGCCGGAGGGGAGAGCGGGGTGTTGTGCCGGAGCGAGGCGCCGAGGCAGCGGGGCGGGAGGGGGGGTGGTTGAGGGGGGTAACGTTCTCTCTTCTGGCTGTGTTGCTGCACAGCGAGGGAGCCCGCTAAGGAAGTAGCCTGCTAGCGACTTACTTGAGCATTTTCTGGGGGAGGGAGGGTCATACGGCGCTTATATCGCCACGTTAGCCGCGCAGGCTTCTTCCCCGTCCTTTCGGATGGCCCGTGAATAGTAAACAGTTGTGACATTGCGTTATTAGCCAGCGTGCTCGCTCGCTCGCTCGGCCGGCTGGGTTGTGTCAGCGTCTGCAGGCGTGGACTGTACAGCTAATAGGACGGGGCTAATGCAGTCACTGTACGCTCGCCTCCTTCTTAAGGTTCATGTCCAAACCGAGCGGACATCGCCGGAGTGGGCCAGCCTGCCTGCTTGCTTGCCTGGTCTCGGGATAACCTTGAATGCAACAGTGCACTCTCAACTTTGACGTGACGCTAGTGAGTAGGAGCGGGGCACTAGCCGGCGCTCGCGCGCAGTGAGGCGGGCAGGCAGGGGAGCTCGGGCCGGTTCGCGTAGTTGTCAACGCTGCGCTCTTCCGAAGTGGAGGATAATTGGCGTGGCATTGATTGATTGATTGATCGACTTCCTTCGTCCATGGCTTTGATCACCTTATCGGATAGGCTGGGTTTCTGCACGAGCTGGGAACCGCGAGCCTCTGCGGTGTGAAGGGAGAAATGTGACAGTGCGGCAGAACTCCTTATGGATCAGCATAGGAAGCAGGGATCTCTCTCTCTCTCTGCCTCTCTCCGCCTCTCTCTCTCCCTGCCTCTCTCTGCCTCTCTCTCTCTCTGCCTCTCTATGCCTCTCTCTCTCTCTCTCTCTCTCTCTGCCTCTCTATGCCTCTCTCTCTCTCTCTCTCTGCCTCTCTATGCCTCTCTCTCTCTCTCTCTCTCTCTCTCTCTCTCTCTCTCTCTCTCTCTCTCTCTCTCTCTCTCTGCCTCTCTCTCTCTCTCTCTCTGCCTCTCTCTCTTTTCCCCTTACTCTCTGCCTCACTCTCTCTCTCATTCTCCCCTCCCTCTCTCTCTCTCTCCCCCTACTCTCTGCCTCTCTCTCTCATCCCCCCCTTACTCTCTGCCTCTCTCTCCCCCTCTCTCTCTTACTCAGGTATTCACACAAACACTCAGGCACGCTCAAGTATTCCCTTCTGCTCTACAGCTGATTGGTCCAGGTCAGGCTCTCTTCTCGAATTCCCTCTGCTCTTCCTGACCCCTCCCTTTTTTAGGTGTTTCCCTGTAGAGCCTCTGGATTTCCCTTCATGAGCTTTGCCCTGAGCTCAGAGTCACTCCAGCACTGATTTGCAATCCACACCGCAGCACGCGTTCACCGAAGCAGCCGTAAGGTTGTACACAGTGGATGTAAAGCAACTGCATGCAGAGTGGCTGCATCGTAGAGACGCTTCCACCTATCCTTTTACAGCATCTATGATACAAGCACAGCCAAATAAGCGAAGGAGTAAATGGCCCATGTCTTGAGTTTGTTGATGTCAATAAAGATAAAATGTTCAGGCTGCAGGTGGATCAGATTTGCTCTTTAAATCAGATCCTTTGAGACTACTCTCTGAACTCTCTCTTATTTGCAAGTGATCAGAACGGATTCATGTGTCCAGACATCACCAGCCTATTTCCCTGGGTTGCTGTGGTGAGGAAGTATACGTCAGTGACTACGTAGCAAACGCCTTCGCTTCCATTCCTCTGGATTTGACTTTGTTGTTTCTCATACAGATGACACAAAACACACTTTTAAAATCTGATTTGAGCGGCCACAGTAAGACACGCCAGCGCCATCACGTTTCAAACCACCATCATATGTGTTCGGGATCCGGTTTTTGTCTATCCACGTTATCAAAAATCAATCTGCATGCAATTTGGATATGCCAGAAATTGGATTTGGGCTGGGAGTTCAAACAGTGGCCATGTTGGAGAGATTGGATCTGAGCAAAAGTTGGACTTGGGCAGTGAGGGAATGGGGTGCGGATACTAGGGATGGGCGATACCACTGGTTTACCATTCGATATGGTACCAAGTAATACCAAGGCTAATATCCTAATACCGATATCAGTAGAGATGCTTTACAGGATGTGATTTTCAACAATGACCAACGTTAAATATGAACAAAACTGTACCAGAAATTATTTATTATTGTGTCTTGAAATAAACGTTCAGAAGTTTCTTTTTTAATAACATCACTTCATGAAAAATTCAATTCAGCAATAATGTTCCAATTGCATGTTCACTTAAGGTAGTATTTTTTTGTCTACTGAAATCCAGTAACTAAATGAGTGTTTAATCAGGTTAACACTTTTAAGATTTTGCACTGTATACGCGTTTGTTGATATTGATAATGATACAGCAGTGGTCAATCTGAATAAACAAGGCCGTGTTTAGACTGCAGATGGCTCAGAAATGCTTTTCAACTCGGATGTTTTGTGATCAGACTGGATTAGAGCGTACAGTGTATACGCCGTCATTTACAGCAGCATCTTATCTGAGAGATGGGATACACATCAGTCCCACTCAGTAAATAAACCAAGTATATCAATATGTATGTGTCAGAATGGATTCCTAAAAGTAAACGGCCAGATCGGAAGTATCAATACTCAGATACTGATATGCCCAACCCTATCAGATACCTTACAGTGCCTGGTTAAGTTCCTCTCCGCCATGAATGGGTTACAAAATCCATTATAGGCCCAAATAGAGGGCTGAACGATAGGGCTCGACAAAGTATCCAGTGGCGATGTAAACTGCGATATTGCAGCCCCAGTCCAGTTTCAGTCTATCAAAGACAAACTTGTCCACCGGTTTAGCCTGCTAGCAACTTACTTGAGCATTTTCTGGGGGAGGGAGGGTCATACGGCGCTTATATCGCCACGTTAGTCGTGCAGGCTTCTTCCCCGTCCTTTCGGATGGCCAGTGAATAGTAAACAGTTGTGCGTTATTAGCCAGCATGCTCGCTCGCTCGCTCACCCGGCTGGGTTGTGTCAGCGTCTGCAGGCGTGGACTGTACCGCTAATAGGACGGGGCTAATGCAGTCACTGTACGCTCGCATCCTTCTTAAGGTCGGGGGTTCATGTCCAAACCGAGCGGACATCGCCGGAGTGGGCCAGCGGGCCTGCCTGCTTGAGGCTTTAACACATGGTCAGTTAACCCGCCTGCCTGTTAATTAGGGTTGTATTCATGCACACAGCACACGGGTTATTTTGATGGGTCTAAATCATCTAGAGTTGGTTCCCAAGCTCCCTGCTGTCTTGTTCTAGCTTTGGGATAAGGAGATGGTTGATCATGTAGGCCATAATAATAATAACTCATATTATAATAATTTAAATTTCGATTACGGTTAATCTTGCAGCCCCACAAAACATTTCTGAAACTCAATAACGGTAAAAGGCTCGGGCGTCTTGTTCCTGTCACCACTGTTGTGGTGCAGCATCGAGCGATTGACATCACATCACTCTGAATGACTGGCCCTAACGTATTCCGTACTGTACAACAGGAAAATCCATGGAGTTTCTCTTTGAGGCAATGAGGCAGACAGGGCTAAGGATTCTGAAGAACGGAGAGGGAAAGAGAGGGAGTCATTAACGGCCAGCGTAGCGCTTAATTTTACCTTCGGGATTCCGCGTTTAATAAAGTTGGCTAATAATAAACCTGTTTAAGCACACATGCCTTTTTCCCTGTCTCTTGTCAGTATTCCGAATGGTCTCTGCAGATCCACCGAGGCGGCCGCTGCCGTGAAACGCCTCTCCTCTATTCACGATGACCCCTGGTATGATCATAAATCCATCTGGGGCTTCATATATCAAGTTTTTATTTCATTCCAGGCAGGCAGTATTTTAGGCCCCGTCTGCATTTACAGGGGCCTCCCGCCCGGTCAAGCGTGGCTGACGCAAAGCCTCGCAGGAGCCTGTCAGCAGAGCGACAGCAAAGCCGGCCTGTCTTCATCCGCCTTGTTGCACTGAGGCCCAGAGCTAAATAAGAGACGGTCTTCCGATGCTCTCCTGTAGCGGAGCGTTAGCGATGGCAGCTGTAGAGCTCATCAAAGGCTAATTCCCCCCGAACTAAAAGAGCTCCGGACGTTTTAGCTTGGGGTCCAGACGAAGTGACCCTCCAGCCTTATCTGGTGGCGTACCACAGGAAGCGTGACTTAGCATGCGCGTGTGTCTCGGATCTATACGCTGAAGCCGTCATCATGAGGGGTCCGATCCTAAGCCTGACACTGTTGTTGGACCCAGGGGAGAGGCACTTAACCTTCACAGGTTCCCTATCGATGCAGCTGTCCAATAAAAGGAGCCCCATTTAAGAAAAACGGGACACAAAGGGACTCGGCAGAATGATCCAGTGCTACCTGCAGAGGAGCCGATAAATCGCCATTCATCAGTTATAGCTAACGTTTGGCTGAGGAACGGCCTGTGCTCCTGCAGGACCAACTTCATGGATTATATAATTGATGTCCACAATGTTGGTCCAGATCTAACCTGTTTATAGACCCGGGTCATATCCTACATCCTTCATGTCCTTTATTCGTCCCTCCTGATGCCCACTTTTGATACTTGTGTGGTTATGCACCATGAATAGGCATCACTTACAATTAAACAGGCTGCTTTAGGGCCGGTTCTGTACTGATGGGCGGATCCGTGTAGTGCCACATTCAGAAAGCATTCAGAGGGGAAACCCACCTTGGAGCAGTGGTCTCCAGCCATCCTCCTCCTCCTCCTCCTCCTCCTGGAGAGCTACTGGCCAAAGAGCCTACGTGAGTCCTCTGAGTTTGTAGATGACGATAGTGATACGTTAGTGGTTGATCTGAAGACACCCGGCCCGTTCTCACCCGGCCCGTTCTCACCCGGCCCGTTCTCACCCGGCCCGTTCACACCCGGCCCGTTCACACCCGGCCCGTTCACACCCGGCCCGTCCTCACCAGGTGCGTTCTCACCAGGCTCGTTCTCACCAGGCCCGTTCTCACCAGGCGCGTTCCCACTGCAGGTGAATCCGAATTGCTTTGATCCTAATGTGTTTTGAATCCGGTTTACATGTGTCCACACCCTCAAAAAGCAATCTGGAGACGTGGCACAACCCAAAGCAGCCCATCAGAACCTTAAACAGGCTGGTTTAAGGTTTGTAGTTTCCCACACAGATGACACAGAAGACACTTTGAAATCCGACTTGAGGGGCCACGGTGAGACGCGCCAGTCCGATCACGTTTCAAACCGCCTCCAAAGTTTTGAATCCGGTTTTTGTGTGTCCACATTATCAAAAGGTAATCTGGATGCGATTAATCTGATGAGTTTGTTGATAATGATACAGCAGTGGGTAATCTGAATAAACAAGGCCGTGTTCAGACTGCAGATGGCTCAGAAATGCTTTTCAACTCGGATCTTTTGAGATCAGACCAGTGTACAGACATCACCAGCTTCCCTGCCCATGTAGTAACCCCCCACTTTGCTTCCTTTCCCTGGATTTGGTGCGTCTACACCATCAATAAGCAATCTGGATACGACTGAACAAGCAGGGTTCAGGCTGGCTCTGTCGTGATTGGCTGAGTCATGGAGAGCTACTGGCCAAAGAGGGTAGGGATCCTACCAGCTGGCGTCCAACATGCTACCCCTAGCCCTCACCCAACACTGGTGCATCAGATCCAGGCAATCAGGAACTTCTGGGGAAGTTAATTGTCTGAAGCAGGTGTTGCAGATCGTGGGTGGAACTAGCCTGGCAGGATGCTAGCTCTGCTAAGCTGTAGCGTCAGTGTAGGTAAGTGGGCTGAATATGATGTAGATAGATGAGTTGGAACTCATGACATGACAAACAGTGAATTCAGAACAGGCTTCATTTCTATATATAGACGGTTTGGGCTGGAGAGCGGACTGCACATTGTTTAAAGGTGCGGTTTGTAGGGTTTCCACTTTAAAGCATTCCAGCATAAACTGAAATAACACTACGTGGTAAGTGTTCCGGCCTCTGTGTGTCAGATTGCAGTTGCCTATGTCTGTAGCGTGAACAGAATCAGCTCTGTGCATCACACACTCTGTTTCTGGGAGCAGGATAACTCCCGTTATTCCACACAGTGCTCAGTAATGTGGAAGATATTAACACAGTGCAGTAAATATAGCCTGGACTGTGATATAGATTCTGCTGGAACATGGTAAACGGATGTGATATAGCAGCTTTTAAACTTCAGCGAATCCTCCAAACTCTACAGACTCAAACTCTACGTGAGCAGCCATCGCCCACCTCACCTTCAAGAGTTCTCCTGCAGTGCTCACACGTGAAACGAGGTGCCCGCGGTTTGTCGTGACCCCTGACAGACAGGCGTGCCGAGGTACGCTTTGTAGGCCTCGTACATCTTAGCAGATACCATCACCCGGTACTGTTCCAATCGGTCTGGATAAATTGGTTCACGGGCGTGGCAGACTGCGTATGCCGGATGGTGGAGCCGCTCGATGAGCTCTGAATTACCACGGTCCACTCACTCAGCCGGGACATCACCTGAAACAGCTGTTTAACCACACCTGTATGTATACTGCTATGGGCACTACTGGACAGTCCCTGACAGGTCTAGAAAGTTCTAAACAGGTCTCCAAGGTTCTGGAAAATTCTTGATGGCTCTAAAAACTTCTGGAGAGTTCACACTGTTCCAGAAGCTACTTGGAGTCTACGCAGCACTGAATGTATCGCAGTTGCTTTGGAACCTTCCAGAGAACTTTCCAGAACATCACTATACTGACCACAAAAGCAAAGCTTATGGGGATCATTATCCATTTGTACATTGAAGGGCTGAAGAATTAAGAAAACACAGAATGTGAAGAAGGATTTCATTCATTCATTCATTTATTTATTTATTTATTTATTTATTAAGGATGTCTTATGTATTGTATCTTCTGATATGATACCCCCTTTTATTTGGAGTATGAATTTTACAAGTTGTCATTTTACAGATTGCTCCTTTAGGTGAGGCATAGTGAGGAATTGGCGTTTCCATGATATGGGCACTTTAATAGAATCGGTCTGTTCTATAGTGCCACAGGAAACCCAGTGGATGTCACAGCAGCCAATAGCAAAGCACCCTGAGTTATGTCCTCCCCTTAGGAACTGTGGTCTGCCCATCTGGCATTGCGCTCCTCCCACCTGGCTGGGTTTCAGCATGCAGTAATTCCCCTTTCTCGGACTTTGAGCTGGATTTTTGAAGGACACTGTCTCGCAGGCTTGTCTTTAGTTCTTGTCGTGGCTTGTCTTTACATCTGTGAGTGAGTGGGACCAAGCAGGGGGGCGAGTATCCTGGACCGCCTTAATCCAATCAGGATTTCCATAAGTAAATTTACCCCTGCTGCTGATTGACTGTGTGGCTGCAGTGATCCGGATTAGGGGGATAAGAAGGTGGCAGGTCTGTGGAGAGTGAGAGTCTGTCACAGAGCACAACTCCCTGCACCACCAATGCGATGAGGTGATTGATAAGCCTCCCAGACCTGTCTGACTGCTGAGGCCATCTCTCTTTAGGACAGGTGGCAGACCGAAACGTGGCCAATGTCTTTGGGTTAGGTTGCCAGTAAATCAAGTGATGCTGAATTTGATTCCATTTGGACACGCAAGGCCATATGACTGGTTAACTGGGAGTGTACCTGTTCAGTGACCTTCAGGAGGACGCTGGTGTGCTCCTTCAGCCATGGGTTGAGCGCCACTGAAGGCATGATGGGTACTCAGATTTATGCAGGCCGTATAACTGTCAGGATAGCTTCCACTAGCTATCTCATCAAGGCTCTTTTACGGTGTGCATTGAAACCAGGGTTTGGCTTTGGTTGGCCATCCAGGTTTGGCTTTGGTTGGCCTTCCAGGTGTGGCTTTGGTTGGCCATCCAGGTTTGGCTTTGGTTGGCCTTCCAGGTTTGGCTTTGGTTGGCCTTCCAGGTGTGGCTTTGGTTGGCCTTCCAGGTGTGGCTTTGGTTGGCCTTCCAGGTGTGGCTTTGGTTGGCCATCCAGGTTTGGCTTTGGTTGGCCTTCCAGGTGTGGCTTTGCTTGGCCTTCCAGGTGTGGCTTTGCTTGGCCTTCCAGGTGTGGCTTTGCTTGGCCATCCAGGTGTGGCTTTGCTTGGCCATCCAGGTGTGGCTTTGCTTGGCCATCCAGGTGTGGCGTTGGTTGGCCATCCAGGTTTGGCTTTGATTGGCCTTCCAGGTTTGGCTTTGGTTGGCCTTCCAGGTGTGGCTTTGCTTGGCCATCCAGGGGTGGCTTTGCTTGGCCATCCAAGTTTGGCTTTGGTTGGCCTTCCAGGTGTGGCTTTGCTTGGCTTTCCAGGGGTGGCTTTGCTTGGCCATCCAGGGGTGGCTTCAGTTGCATGCTCCTCATTTCCAAAGCCTGTGAACAGCAGCCTCCACCTTTCATTCAATACACACCGCGCATGTTGGTGAAATGATTTTGAAGCTGTCGCTCGAACTCACCTCGGCTCCGTTCTAACGGGAAACTCTATATTAAAGATTTCTGAGAGTTCAGAACTGGCACGTCCTGCGGTAAACGGGGTTTAGTTGTCAGTATATGAACTCAGTTAATTACCAGCCAGTAGAGCTACATCAGTTGTATGTACCGATGATGGTTTTTAATTTGCTGGAATATTATTATGTGGGCTCTGTTGGGGCTCCAGTAGCATCTCCTGCCAAAAGCGGTCTCCTGGTTCTGGAGTTTGATCTCAGTGAGACTAGCCGGGCTGAGCTAAATCGGTGGAAACTGGGCTTCCTCTGTGACGTGGTTGCCCCAGTTTTTTGTTTGCTTGGGCCTTGAAGGCTGTGTAGATTCTCGATTGCTTTAGCATGGCCTGAATGGTGGTAGATGGACTGAACACTGGACGCCCTGGCGTTGTTTGTTCTCCAACGATCATGTAACATTGCCTTGTTTGCTTGCAGCTAGTTGCGATCACTCAATCCAGGCTTGTTCCAAACTCACTAAGACTCAACTAACTGTTGTGGTTGGTGTGGCTCAGCGGGTAACACCATTACCCACCAGGGAACTACCACCCCGTGTGGGGGATGGGGGTTCGAATCCCAGTCTAGGAAGCAAATGCTGAGCTACACCAATAAGAACCCTTGCCTTGGGCAGGACTCCTAACTACACTGGCCTACTTGTAAAACGAATAACTCGCTCTGGATAAGAGCGTCAGCTAAATGACTGAAATGTGAAATGTAAGACAAGCAATTAGAGAATATGGGGCGGAGTTACCCAGAATTCCTAGCTAGTTAGCTTATAACTCTTCATTAGCTCTTATTCACGTTATATCTGGTTAAATGCTGCTTTCAATGTACGCTACATGTGTTGAGTGTTCTAACCGTGAATGTGTTCAGTTACTTAGCTAGTTAACTGGTGTGGGCAGTATTTGTTGAGCTGCTTCTGTATGTGTAGCGTCTCTCAGTTCGACAGTCTGGCACCACACCATTACAGTCCTGGGTGATGCTGACGTGGTGTTAAGGACAGCCATCATAATGGTCTGCATGCATGTCTGCCAATGGTGCTGCACTAACCTCCAGGACTCATGGAGGGCAGCGCTGCTCGCTGAACGTCTGCGATCATGGCTGTTGGGTCGGTCCATGTATGTCGGTCAGCCAGTTGTTTCTCCCTCTCCGTGGTTCGTGTAGGTCTCCTAGTTCCCTCATGTCGCTGGTGTTAGCCTTCATCTAGCCATCGCCGTCAGCAGCCTGCTGTTGTAGTATCCACATGATCAGTGCCCGGCATTCCCAGGCCCTTACGATGTGACCGCTCTCGAACTCCTCCAGCTGCTCGAATAGCTTCTCTGAGGCATACTTCACCTACAAGGGATGCCCCAACGCGACAGTACAAGTCAGAACGGAAAACGTGCGCAACAGGACGACCTGATAGTCAGTCAGGTACAACAGTAAGACCCGCCCTTGCCGAGCGTCACATGGGCGGCCGAGCGTGAAACTGGAATCATTCTCATGTCTCACGATATCAAACCCACCCACCAAGTTCCGTTCCTGTCGGTTGAGTCCTTCTGGGTGCAGCTGTAGTTTTGACGACGAGTCTAAACCCAGTACTTTGTTTGTGAAACTTGGTGCATATTTGATTGTATGCGTGATTTCAGTTAACTTGATTCAAACCTGAGTTAACTCAGTTCATTCAAGGCAACAAACTAGCTTAAATGATTTGAGTTAGCTTAACCCTTTAGGGTTTACAGTGTACCTGCAAGCCACCATTGTAGAGTAACCCCCTCTCGGCTCAAGATCGGGAGCTCAAGGCCAAACATGGGAGCTTCATGTTTTTTCCAATTTCTTTATTCCTGATTGGTAATCTTGTTAGAAGAAAGATTATTCATTGTGACTGTTTATCATGGTAATAATTACATTTGCCGGGAAACTGAGGCCGGGGTGAACCTTTTAGGCATTCCAAACGCACCGTGCAAGAAGGAATATCATCCTTTTATATTATTTATATATATATGAGCTAATTTCTACGGATGAAGGCGTCCGGGAGCGAGTCGTAGTGAGTCATTTCTGTTCAGCAGGAGGAGGCTTTATTCCTGTTTAAGCATAAAGCAGTTACGTTGTGATTTGAATACGCCTGGTGCGTGGCATTGTAGCGCCTTGTAGCGCTCCTAGCCTCGGTTGTGGGTGATTATACGTATTTGTAGATGAAGGTGTGTTTGGCTTTGTTGAACAGCAGCAATGGGATTACAGCGGAGCTGCTATCAGGCTGGCTGACTCTGAATGTGCTTGTATGTGGAGCGCTGTAAGGAGGGAACAGGGTCGTTACTCAGCCTTCAGTATGCCTTTAATGAGGAACGCCTGGTGGCTTTTCCCCTCACATGCAATAACGGGACACGATGAGCCGTTAGCGCTTCCTCCTGCGTAGGCTGCATGGCATGTGCTTAATTTTTTACAGAGAGTAAGAGACTTACGGTGAGGTGCAGTTCAGACTTTATTGACTGACATTTCCATAATATGATCTAATGACGTCCCAGGGATGCAAGAGCTATTGTGCCCATGCCTCAATTCGTGGAAATGGAAAAAACATGAAATTAAATCTTAAGCCATAATCAGGTGCCCCTGACCTCTTTTTCGGCTAATACGTTTCCAGTCAAAACAGCACAGGTTATTAATTTTTTTCAGCGTCAGTACACAGTCGAGTCACATTATTATGACCACCAGCTAATAGCCAGAGTAACCGCCGTGTGCTGCACAGACAGCAGTGAGACCGGGAGTCGCTCTGTAAGGTCCTGGTAGATTGTCACAGGTATCTGGAGCCATGCTGACTACAGAGCATCCCACAGCTGATGGAGGGTGTGTGGGGAGGATCCATAGAGCGAACATGACCATTGAGGTGGTCCCATAGATGCTCAGTTAGGTTCAAGTCTATAGAACTAGGGGGCCAGGGTAACACTTGGAAGTCTCCACCAACCGTGTCAGACATTTCTAGCCTTGTGACATTGCGCATTGTCTTGCTGGACGATCCCATCCACCCCAAAGAGAGGACACTGCACATGTATGGGTGGATGTGATACCCCAAATACACAGGCTGCCCCACATGTTATATATCCTCCGAGCCAGTGCTTCGCATTCGTGGATGTAAGTGGTCTGCAAAGTTCTAAATCCTAAAGTTCACCCCGGAGAGAGAAACTCTCTCCCACAGAAACCATTTTCCTCCCCTGCCTGATACACTTTATTAGAATTCCCGCCCTTTTCTCTGTTACACGGTGACATCATCATGTAGCACAGTCCCTAATGCCCACCTACCACCAAGCATAGACTGCCCCTTTGCCCAACTACTGGAGGCTGTATGTAGGAACCACTATTGACCAGTGATTACAGTGTGTGTGAACTGACCAATCAGAGCACACTGGGCTCAGCAAGAGGCGGGGCTTAAGGACACTGGAGCTCTAACAGAGCGTTTCATACAGGGGGAATATAGACGTACAGTATGATTCTCATACTGTGTTTTGGGGAAACTGAAGGATGTGAATCTATTTTAGTAGACCCCCAAATATAAAATTAGTAACACTGAATATGAGCATGATAGTGGCCCTTTAAACTCTTCACACATATTTAGTTGTCCAGCTGCTCAGCGCAGCGTATCCCGTCAGTGCATACCATCAGTCTTCCTATTCCTGCCTGCAGTGATCCATTAGCTTTCATTTTAATGAGATTCAAATTGGACATAATGCACTGTAGTGTTTTCCTCCAGTCAAGATCAGAAGGTCCTTCAGCTTTGACATCAAAGGAGGCCATCGTTTGAATTTTGCAGATCTCCTCGGAACGCAGCGCTATTAAAATTCCTGCGGCATTCCTAGAAAAGTCAAAGTCCCATGTCTGTGACCTCAGATGGTCCCTGGCTGTCCGAGGTCATTCCCGCAGCGCGCGGCTGCTTCTCCTGGTAACTGCTCTGACAGTCTCGAGATTTTCTCCAGTGTAGGAATGCTAATGCATTGGGGAATGACCTTTCGGCATGCGCTGAAGTGTAAGGATCTAATTACCAGAGCGATCTGCGAAAGCGGAGCAGGAGCGTTCTGCGGATCGTCTCGCCGTGTTTGTTTTTCCTGAATTGCCTAATTGTGCTATTAAGCCTGTCTCCACAGAGTTCAGGATTAGGAGATTTGAAGTGACGGATGTGAGATACTTGGGCGGGCAGGCCGGAGCTGGCCGTTGTCGGAGGGCAGCGCAGGAGCGAGTCACCGTAATCACCTCCGGCGTAATCGAGCTAAGTGAGAGCTCGTTGCCGCCGGCCCCCTGGCTTTCTCCGCTGCTCAGCGGCGCATGGTAGCCTTGACGCGGACAGCTAATGGAGGTGGGCAAGAGCAATGCGTTGATGGATGAGGAGGCGCTTGGTTACCTGTCCCTACTGATGGCGCCTCTGGGCTGGTACTAAAGCCTCCGAGCTACCTCAGATACGCGTTCAGGCCGGTTGATGGTAGAACAAATGCTCTGCGTTAGTGCTTGAACATCTAAATGGGGTTCCTGAACCTGGGCTCTTACAGGAAGGTCACCTGAGCTCACCTCTGCGTTTAAATGAGCTTGAGATGACAGTCGGATGGAATGGCGGCTTGGTGATGGAGTGTGTGGGTGACTGTTTGCATGATTGCATGCTTGTAAGTGTGCCTGTTTGTCCCAGTGCTTAGTTCACTGGCGCGATCCCTTGTCAGCGTTCCTACCCTCCCCGACGCTGTTTGTATCGATCGCTCTTCAGGCTTGTCCTGGCCCGTGTGATTCTGAGACTGGCTTCATGCAACTCGAGTTGCTTGACACTTACTTGAAACCTGATTCCATTGGAGTTGCACAGTGTCCTGCAACACTATGGAACCAAATCCAAAGGCCTCACGTTTCGTTTGATAGACTTTGCTGAAATGGTTTTGAGGGATGACTGAAAACGGAGCTAATGTTTCCGTAACAGCTGGCTTAACTAGCCTGCTAATGGCAACAGCTGTTTGAATGGATGCTAGTCTTCTTGTTAGCCTGCTGTTCCTGGTATTTGGAAGCACATTGCAGATGTTTGTGAACAGAATATACTGAGAAATCATCCATGCAGTGTAATTTACACCATTAGTATTGATGTTATTGACGTTCCTTTTTATATCTATGGTTATTTCCTGCATATTTAACTACAGTATGTGTTAAGGCTTTTGTAAACGAACGTTTCAGCCGCCATTGCGGTTGTACTTGATGTCTTGCTCATTCTGTCCCTGCGTGACCATTTTGGAGCGTGTATCGGTCTCTTCTGTCATAATATTCATCCTTTGGTTCCCAAAGAAATCTGCGCTGTGGGTGAAATTACAGGGCGAAAATTAAGCTAGCACAATAACAACGGGCTAATAAAGGGGTGTAAGCGGTGGCACGAGTGGGCATTTAAACAGCTGCTGTTTACCTCAGACAGCTGTTTACAGAAACCCGGGTTAGTTTGCCATCATGTCTCTGGAAACGGACAAAATGAGACTTCCAGTTGTCCAGTGAAGAGTCTTCAGTCCATTGATCCACGTTATCAACGTTTGGTTCCCAGTTTCGTTAAGCTGAGCTCTGTGCCGCCGAGTTTTGGGGGAGTTTCACGTTGTTGCGTGAACGTTCCATCATGCAAAGTGAGTCTGAAGGAGTCACGCTAGGGCTTGGCTAATCGCTGATGACCTGATGAATAAAGCCACGGGAGAGGGGAAGGCTTTGCCTAAAGCTCCTTTAAAGACCCGGCTGTAAAATTCCACGACAGACCCCACAAGTCAGCAGAGCGTGATGTGCCCTTTCCAACACACCCCGGATCACGTCGCTAACCTTTAGGGAGCTACAGCATTTCACACCTTTATATCCCACCCAGGCCGCTTCGCTGAGACACTTGCCCACGGTGGTGCAGAGTCAACCCAGACACAGGGCGAAGCACGGTATTTAGAAAAGGCGCCAGGAGCTTACACTGAAATAAAAAAATGAATTTTAATTTAATTTATTTTATGAATGTTATCAAGTTAAACATTTCATGCTACACACAGATGTCCCGATTGGCTCCCCGGGTTGGAAGGCAGTCAGAGATCGGAATGCTGCGAGAATAAATAAATGTACAGTGCTCTTGTAGGAGTTGGGTGGTTGATTTGACCGTTTCTGGAATTGCTTTTGTGCTGGTGTAACTTCCTCTCTATACCACTCCACAGCTCAAACACACAGCCGATTCCTCCACTCTCAAACCACGCAGGAGTGGCATGTGTGAAGCCCAAGTCTCTTGGTTTGTCTTTTGTGGGTGTACTGAAGGCTCCGGCTGTTGTCGTGTGTGGGCTTCTGACAAGGATTCGTTGGGCGTCTCCACCAAGACTAAAGCGGGACTCGTCACTGAAGACGACCCGCTGCCATTCTGAGTCACTCCATGACAGTCTGGTACGACACCACCGCAGTGTTTGGTGACGGTGACGTGGCGTTAAGGACAGTCGTCGGAAAGGTCTTTGGGCATGTAGTCTTGCGTGGTCCAGTCATTTGCACTAACAGGAGACTCATGGAGGACACTACTGCTTGATGAGTGTCTGCGGTTGTGGCTGTTGGGTCAATCGGGTACAGTGTTAAGGCCCGTCCTTGCCTACGCCGCATGCGCAGCGAAGCAGGAAGCTTGAATCATTCACACGTCTCATGATGTCAAACCTACACACCAAGTTTCATTCCTGTCTGGTGGTTCCTTCAGGGTGCAGTATGTGTGTGTGTGTGTGTGTGTGTGTGTGTGTGTGTGTGTGTGTGTGTGTGTGTGTATATGTGTGTGTGTGTGTGTGTGTATATGTGTATGTGTGTGTGTATGTGGGTGTGTGTGTGTGTATATGTATGTGTGAGTGTGTGTACGTGTGTGTGTGTGTGTATATATATGTGTTTATGTGTGTGTATATATGTGTGTGTGTACGTGTGTGTATGTGTGTACGTGTGTGTGTGTGTGTACGTGTGTGTGTGTGTGTGTGTATGTGTGTTTATGAGTGTGTATATATGTGTGTGTGGGTGTGTGTGTGTATGTATGTGTGAGTGAGTGTGTGTGTGTGTGTGTGTGTGTGTGTGTATATATGTGTGTGTGTGTGTATATATGTGTGTGTGTGTGTATGTGTGAGTGTGTACGTATGTGTGAGGGCGTGTGTGTGTATATGTGTGTGTGTATGTGTATATGTGTGTGTGTGTGTGTGTGTGTGTGTGTGTGTGTGTGGGTGTGTGTGTGTATGTATGTGTGAGTGTGTACGTGTGTGTACGTGTGTGTATGTGTGTGTGTATGTGTGTATATATATGTGTTTATGTGTGTGTATATATGTGTGTGTGTGTATGTGTGTGTATGTGGGTGTGTGTGTGTGTGTGTATGTGTACGTGTGTGTGTGTGTGTGTGTGTATGTGTGTATATATATATATATATATATATGTGTTTATGTGTGTGTATATATGTGTGTGTGTGTGTGTGTGTGTGTGTGTGTGTATATATGTGTGTGTGTATGTGTGTATATATGTGTTTGTGTGTGTATATATGTGTGTGTATGTATATATATGTGTTTATGTGTGTGTGTATATATGTGTGTGTGTGTGTGTGTGTGTATATGTGTGTGTGTATGTGTGTATATATATGTGTTTGTGTGTGTATATATGTGTGTGTGTATGTGTGTGTGTATATATATGTGTTTATGTGTGTGTATATATGTGTGTGTGTGTGTGTGTGTGTGTGTGTGTATTACAATAGACTATGGTGCTCTTAGATTCCCTTTACTGATAGTATTGAAGACGTACCCTTGAGAGTACAACCCAATGACGAGAGGTCCTTCTCCTCAAGAGCATAGATCATAGATTCTCCCTTTTCCCTTCTGCTACTTCAGCCTGGACGCTCTCTGACTACTCTAAAGCGGCCCCGCCCTCCCAAATGCCCCCGTTTTCCTCCACAGCTCTTCGTGGCTTCATTTAATTGAAAACAGCGAATGAAACCAGACAGATTTGATTCAGGCCAGTTCATCATTTTAAGCTTCCCCATTGTAATCCACTAGAGACGTAACACTGATGGGTCCTAAAAGTGGACGTTTGGGCCGCAGCCTGGGACACCCCGGTAGATGACAGGATCGCATGTCCCATTTGCAAAGCATTTGATTTTTTATCAGTGGATAATGGAGTGGAGGGATCTCTTGGCATCATTAGCTGATGCGTTTTTAGGCTTCAGCGGTTCCCTCAGTGCTGCCCTCCGTGGACAGGACGCGCGTCTACCTCCTGCACATCAGTGCATTTGTTTGTGCTCCTTATCAGTCAAACTTGTTTAGCAAATACCCCGTGAGTCCCATGCTGTGCATCACTGACCTCTGACATTAGAATATCACCCAGAGCTTCTGTGGTTACACTGGACGTTTGCATGTTCACGTGATTAGGGCCGAGATGTCCCTGTGCACACACGGTATTTGCCTTGTCATGCACATTGACAGCTTTTAAAGGATTTGTGGATGGCCTGATAAGACCTGCACCTCCACTACTGCTGCCACCGCCACTGGTTTGAGGCCTGCCTTACAGGGAAGTCCTCCAGTGTCTCAAACATGTGCCCAGTCAAATCATTAAGGTGTAAATGGTTGGTTGGTTGGTGTAGCTCAGCAGATAACACCACTACCCACTAGGGAGCCATCACTACATGTGGGAGACTGGGGTTCGATTCCCAGTCTGGGTGACTATGCTGTGCTACACCAATAAGAGTCCCTGGGCAAGACTCCTAACCCTACACTGGCCCACCTGTAATATGAATACCCTTGTAAGTCGCTCTGGATAAGAGCGTCAGCTAAATGCCATAAATGTAAATGTAAATGTAAATGTCTCTCATGAGAAGCTTGTTCTGAATGGTGGTGGTGGCCCCTATTAAGGTGGAGTCTGAGACATGGCGTGTGACAGGGTTGGATCAGTTGGCGTGGTTGGTATAGTGGTATAGTGTAGTGGGTCACTCCTCTGCTGTCCCAGCTGTAGACTGAGGTTTGATTCCCCACCACACTACGCTATACCAATAAGAGTCCTTGAGCAAGACTCCCAACCCTACCTTCTGTACCTACCTGTGTGAACGTGCCCTGCAAGCTGCTGTGGGCAAGAGCGTGTGCCACATGCCATAAATATAAATGGGCTGTTGTGAGAATTTGAGTCAGCTGTGGGCTGAAGGATAGGGAACCAGCCTTGTTGACTGTGGAGTCGCCAGTTCGATCCCCTGAAACAACAACCAACAGCAAGACTGAGGTGTCCTTGATCAAGGATCCTAATTCCTAACTGCTTCCTGGGCACAGCAGATAGGGTGCCCCACTGCACTGGGTGGGCTACAGTCAAAGGTTCCCTTTAAAAATCCTCTTAAACTCCCGAGTTAGCAGGTTAGGCTGTTCTGTCTATGTAGGGCCGTCGCTGAGCCTATCACTGTCTGTGGTTAACAGCCAACACCTTGACGTATTAGGCCGGGCTGTGTTTGTTTTGTGGCCAGGAATCAGGGAGACCAGTGCACGGCAACCCTGATAACAGACTCGAAGGCTCCAACCGAGCACGTTAACAGGTCCCTCCCTTCTCCATAGAGCTGGTTGACACTGCTCGGTTGGTCAACATGCGCGTCCATGGCCGGTGGTGAAATAACGAGCTGCAAGCGACGTGAGGAAACCGTGCTTGCGCTAGCGAGCCTTCCGCCCTCGCCGCCAGAGACCATGTTTGGAAGCGAAGTGCCTCGTTCAGTAGCAGCTGCTTTCACTCGAAGCGCAATGAGCTAAACAAGCAGCAGCCTCTTCAGTTCTCTCTAGCACGCTCATGACTTCGGAAACAATTTGAGAGAAGGAGAGTAAAGCGCCCAGTTGTCCCCCGGGCTGGTGCAGGAGATGCTTCAGAGCATGGTCTTTCGGTCCGTAGCTCGCACTCACGCCCCAGCAAGGTAGCAGTGTACTGAAGCTGAAGTCATTCCTCTGTTTTCAAAGTCAAATCATGAATTGGAGGACGCCCGGCTTCAGCGGTGCCTTTAATGAGAGCGACCGAACGGAGAGCACACAGGCTGGGAGAGTCTCTTCGGTGGGTGTCTTGAGGTCTGTGTTTACGCTGTAATCACCTGCCAGAGCAAACAGAGAGGCGGAAAGCTAGGCCGCGGCTGCCGTGCTAACGTTGCTTGTGCTGTGCCGTGTTTCTACATGATTGCCTCCGCCTCTCTCTCAAACATACAGTTGACCTGAAAGTCCCAAGGACGCTGTCAACCTGATACCGTCTCATTCCATCGGCTGCTCGGGCCTGACGCGGAGCTCACGGTGGGCCTCCCCGTGAAGCTACAGAGGAGAAGGAGGAAGAGCCTTTGCCGAGAGTGATCTGGCGCAGGCCTGTAAGCCCGGCAGGAAATCGATACAATTACTCACACGCCACGTCTAACCATACACGGGGTGTGGTGGAGCAAGGGAGACGGGCAAAGAGGATTCTCTTTTATGGGATAAGGAACGGGATGCCCCCCCCGCCGCCTGGTGCAGGAGTCTACAGATACTGTACTGTATCAGCATCTCACGCCGCCTGTATGCGAGAGGCTGGATAATCAGAGCCATCTGTGGACAGCCGCGGCCTTGCCGAAAGCCTGCCGCTCCATAGCGACGCCTGCGTGTATCAGGAAGGTTAGATGAGTAATGGACGTTTAATGGAACAGGGAGGGTGCTCAAAGTCACCGCGGAGGGCTTCACCCGCCAAGTAATTTGCTTATGTAAATAGTGTCTCCATTGTTATCCTTTGTTTCAGTATCTAGGCCATTCTGCCTCTCGGTCTTCAGAGAAGCATTGCTGTCACTTAAAGCAAGGAATCCAAAAGCTGGGTTCACCCAGGTGGTCCTAATCCCATTTGTTTGCCTGTGGAAACGGTCCCCGGGAGTTTTTAAGTCTCAACAGTCAAAGAACATGTGGAATACAGCGAATCCAATCTCACGTTTGTGCTGATACTCCTATATGGGAATTGTGGAGCGATGTTGGTATCTCGCATTTCATGTTTGTATTGCATTGCTGAGTAATACAACTAATATTTCTGTAGGGCTGCAGTGAATACAGTACAGACAATAATGTCTGATTACTGAAGACAATGTGTCTGATCTGCCTGATGTCACCATATTTAAGGAATTTCTATTCAAGCAGTTGGCTCCTGATAAATCCGGTATTGTATTGTATTGTAGTGTGTGTGTGTGTGTGTGTGTGTGTGTGTGTGTGTATGTATGTGTGTGTGTGTGTGTGTGTATATATATATATATATATATATATATATATATATATTTATTTTTATATATATATATATATATATATATATATATATATATATATATATATATATATATATATATATGTGTATATGTATATGTATGTGTATATGTGTTATGCTGTAGTTTATTATATAGTGCCTAAATGCATAGGTCTGATCTGATCTGGTCAGGGGGAATTGGGGATACACTGAAAGTTGGGCAACCGAAATGATTATGCGAAAATAAAAAGACTGAATCGTTTATACCGAACCACGACGTGTTTTAATGACGCTGTGAACTTTGCTTAGCTCACCGGGTGTGGAAACGTTAAACTGGTCAGTGACGGCAAAACTGTTCTGGACCAAATCTGGCCCACATTAACTATTTTCATCTGGACCACTTGCCAGGTAGATTGGCAGTACTGGAAGCTCCCAGTAGCAAGACATGGGCCTCATATGCACCACGTTAGAGCTGCAACACGTTAGAGCCACACCTCAGCCATAATTACGCTATATATTATATGTAGCTGTGCATCACATACATACATACCATAAAAATGGATGTGTGTATGTATATATGTGTCCATCTTTACTACTAGAGTGTATATCCTTTAATGTGTGTGTGTGTGTTTGTAGTGTACATTTATAAGATGCTATAAAGGATATATCTCTAGAGGAATATATGTATATATGTGTGTGTATCTATCTATCTATGTGTGTATATATATTATTATATATTATTATATATACACACACACATACATACATACATACATACATACATACATAAAATGTATGTGTGTATGTATATATGTGTTTATATACACTCTAGAGTGTATATCCTATATATATATATATATATATATCTCAAAGGATATACACTCGAGTGTGTATATATATATATATATATATATATATATATATATATATATATATATATACACACATACATACATACATACATACATACATACATACATACATACATTTTATGTATGTGTGTGTGTGTACATATAAGAGCCTGTAGTAAAAGTGCCTCAATGCAAATCCAGCTAAACCACAGCTGACTGGAGATGGTGGCCAGGTGGCCAACCATGACAACATTTGAATATGCAGATTTACCTGAAGTTTCATTTTCCTCGGATGTAAGCGGTGAAATGGTTTTTGTTAGCTGCTTGTTTGTTTATCGTGTCGTTTATCAGGACTTAGCTTCTTGCTGTGGAACCGAAGTGAAGAGCATGGTCCGATCTAGTGCTCTGTATGGGGTAATCCGGTCACTCACACTGACCTCATAGACTGTAAATCAGTAGCGGGGAACCAGGGCTCGATTTGAGACTGGCGCAGCCTGGCTTCGGATAGGCCGCGTGGTTATCGCGGCTCCTTTGTGCGTGACATGTCTGTATGCTAATTGGCTCTATCAGCTCTGAGGGGTTGCGATTAGGGTGGTTTCGCTCTCCGTGCTCGGAATGACCGTGCCAGCTCTTCAGCTGGGCTGGGAGCTCCCCGGTGTGCAGGGAACATGGGGCCGATTTGGTGCGTGTATGTGCACTTTGTGAATGATGCAAGAGTGGCGTATGAATGAGGCCTGATGCTGAGAGGGATTGCAGAAGCCGGTTAGGCAGTGTTGACGTCCTGAATGAGGTGCATGAGTTATAGACGCTCCAGAGAGAGGTTGATGCAAATGACCCAACCACATGCTGTTTCATTGCCCATCTCTGCAGCCAGCCTGTGCATGTCTGCTGTCCATGTACAAATACATGACGGTAAATCAGAAACAGAGCAGCAGAAGCCTTTGGCTCAAACAAGGGATCATCAGTGTCGAGTAAAAGGCTTGGTTGCTATGGCATGGTTTTAAAAATGCAGTGATTTACATTAAGGACTATATATCATCATGTAGCAGGCTTTGTTTTCGGTTCAGCCCAGTGTAAAATACACATCATCAAAAACAACAGCTGCACCCAGAAGGAGGTGTGGGGTTGCAGTTCTGTTGGGAAGGAAGGTAAAGGTGACCAGGATCAATAACTGATGATACATTTAGACTGATATGATCAATATTTATTGAGCTACACATACAGAAGTCTGTCTCTCAGTATGGCGTCGGGCCGCCATGTTTGCTAACCCAACACGCCAGACGTCTCGGTATGGAGCTGTAGAGGTTCCTAATGGAGTCCTGTGATAATCCGTCCCATGCAGCTTGAACATCCTCACACAGTTCCTGCAGATGGTGCGGTAGGGGTGGAGGGACACCAGGTCTTCTGGACGTGTGACGACCCACCGTTCATCTTGGTGCTGACCACGGTGCCTCCGCACACGGATTCGTTGGGCGTCTCCACCAAGACTAAAGCGGGACTCGTCACTGAAGATGACCCGCTGCCATTCTGAGTCACTCCATGACAGTCTGGGACGACACCACTGCAGTGTTTGGTGACGGTGACGTGGTGTTAAGGACAGTCGCTGTAGCGGTCTGTGTGCATGTAGTGCTGTGTGGTGCAGCCGTCTGCCGATGGTGCTGCACTAACAGGAGACTCATGGAGGCACCACTGCTCGCTGGATGTCCCTAGCACTGGCTGTTGGGTCAGTCAGGTACAGAGATCAGTCCTGTCCGTTGATTCCTTCTGGGTGCAGCTATATGTGCAGCTGTTCTTTTGATGATGAGTGTAGCTAGCCATTTCAATGCTGTGGACAGTCAGACCCCTCCTAAGACACGCTGGTCCTTCTCGCTTCCTCATACGGCTTTTTATTATTATGATGTTAAACTTTAGGTTTAAGGACGAACGGTGGGTTTTCTGAGCTGAACAGTTACATATTCAATTTTAATAGAGAGAATTAGTCATAACTGTGCCGAGCAGTACAGCGGCTTTAAATGTCAGACTGTTGGTGCATTGATGCAACATTAATAATAATATTTAATCTCCATGCCTGCCTCTGTACAATCATGGCTGATGTAACTCCTCCACAGGGAACCCGCAGCGCTGGTAGCTGGCATCAACTTTTTTGTACTGTCAAAACAGGGAACTGGTCAGCTCCTGCCTCGGCCACAGAGGTCAGAAGGGCAAAGTGGTTTTGTTTCACAGAGCAGCACAAACGAGTTCTTCTTTGTGACGTTTCACCCTGGCTTTTTTAAATCGTGTAGATCGTGATCCGTCCTGAGTGCAGCACAGCTGTAGTAAGGTTAATGAACCCGGGCTTCCGGAGTACCGCTTCAGTCTTCTGTACGGTTGAATGGGTTTTTAAGCAATCTGGCAACATCGTATTGCTCAGGTTATGAGTGTGTGTGGCTAAGCTTATGAATGTGTGTTGCTCTGGTTACGGTTGTGTGCTGCTTAGGCTACACTCAGGCTACAGGTGTGTGCTGCTTAGGCTACACTCAGGCTACAGGTGTGTGTTGCGTGTTGCTTAGGCTACACTCAGGCTACAGGTGTGTGCTGCTTAGGCTATACTCAGGCTAAGGGTGTGTGCTGCTTAGGCTACACTCAGGCTAAGGGGTGTGTGCTGCTTAGGCTTGCACTTAGGCTACAGGTGTTGTGCTGCTAGGGCTCAACTTAGGCTACAGTTGTGTGCTGCTTAGGCTACACTTAGGCTACAGGTGTGTGCTGCTTAGGCTACACTCAGGCTACAGGTGTGTGCTGCTTAGGCTACACTCAGGCTACAGGTGTGTGTTGCGTGTTGCTTAGGCTACACTCAGGCTACAGGTGTGTGCTGCTTAGGCTACACTCAGGCTACAGGTGTGTGCTGCTTAGGCTACACTCAGGCTACAGGTGTGTGCTGCTTAGGCTACACTCAGGCTACAGGTGTGTGTTGCGTGTTGCTTAGGCTACACTCAGGCTACAGGTGTGTGTTGCGTGTTGCTTAGGCTACACTCAGGCTACAGGTGTGTGCTGCTTAGGCTACACTCAGGCTACAGGTGTGTGCTGCTTAGGCTACACTCAGGCTACAGGTGTGTGCTGCTTAGGCTACACTTAGGCTACAGGTGTGTGCTGCTTAGGCTACACTTAGGCTACAGGTGTGTGCTGCTTAGGCTACACTTAGGCTACAGGTGTGTGCTGCTTAGGCTACACTTAGGCTATAGGTGTGTGCTGCTTAGGCTACACTCAGGCTACGGGTGTGTGTTGCTCAGGCTACACTCAGGCTACAGGTGTGTGTGTTGTGTGTTGCTCAGGCTACGGGTGTGTGTTGCTCAGGCTACACTCAGGCTACTGGTGTGTGTTGCGTGTTGCTCAGGCTACGGGTGTGTGTTGCTCAGGCTACGGGTGTGTGTTGCTCAGGCTACACGCAGGCTACTGGTGTGTGTTGCTCAGGCTACAGGTGTGTGTTGCTCAGGCTACGGGTGTGTGTTGCTCAGGCTACACGCAGGCTAGGGGTGTGTGTTGCGTGTTGCTCAGGCTACGGGTGTGTGTTGCTCAGGCTACACTCAGGCTACGGGTGTGTGTTGCTCAGGCTACGGGTGTGTGTTGCTCAGGCTACACTCAGGCTACGGGTGTGTGTTGCTCAGGCTACGGGTGTGTGTTGCTCAGGCTACGGGCGTGTGTTGCTCAGGCTACGGGCGTGTGTTGCTCAGGCTACGGGCGTGTGTTGCTCAGGCTACGGGCGTGTGTTGCTCAGGCTACGGGCGTGTGTTGCTCAGGCTAAGGGCGCGTGTTGCTCAGGCTACACTCAGGCTACGGGGGCATGTTGCCCGTGTTGCAGTTAATAGTCAGTGTTTGCCCACATTTGGGTTTTTCTAGGCAATCTGGCATCATCTCGTTGCTCAGAGTGTGCTGCTCAGAGGGTACAGCTCGGAGGGTACAGCTCAGAGGGTACGGCTCGGAGGGTACGGCTCGGAGGGTACGGCTCGGAGGGTACGGCTCGGAGGGTACGGCTCGGAGGGTGCTGCAGTTAACAGTCAGGTTTTGTCCACAATAGAGTTTAAAGACCGTAAAACTGAAACAATCTCATTTCAGGAACTAGAATGACCACAGTGTGCTGGCTACGGGACGTATCATGAAATCCAGGCGTTCCGCTCTGCGTCGTTGTTTACTGTACTCTGTGTATCGAGGGAGACGTCAGAAGTGAAAATTCAAACTTTCATGTTGGAGACCAAATACTTCCTCCACACGCAGCAAATATTTGATGTCAAACACCACATGTTGTGGTAAACATGCTACCAGGCAGCATGCCCACATTTCTGAACCTTGCCCTGCTGGAGCTGTGGTTGTAAGCTAGCACGCTGCCTGAACACACCAAGCTGTTCTCTGTAGTAGTGCTAAGCAGTTAGTGCTAGGTAGTTAGTGGTGATCGGCTGAGTGATCTGCACCGCGTACTGCACATAGAACGGCAAAGGTATTTTGGGAAGTAGGCGGCACACCGTGTGCATGTCCTCTCCGCGTGTGCGGGTTTCCTGGTGCTCCAGCTTCAGCCAGGCGAGTTGGAGATGGGACATTGCCCCCAGGGGTAGGTGTGATCGTGTCTGTCTGTGTGCCTACCCTGTGATAGATCTGTCCAGGGCGTTTCCTGCTGGGATGGCCGCCAGCACCCCATGTGACCCAGTAGGGTAAGCGAGTGAATGAATACGGCGAGTGACTCCAGACTTTCGAAACAGTGGTGTAACTGTGCTCAGCTCCCGAGCTTCTAGAACACGCCCCCTGACGCACACCTTCTTCCTCATTCCTTCTTTAATTACCGTGATGAGCAGATTCCGGCGGGGGAGCGCCAGCCCGCTGCACTGCTCAGACTTGCCGTTCACACTCACGACTGCCAGCAGAATCCTTTTGGCCGTCGAGTAAAGACGGATTGCATTCCTCTCGGAGCTGAGCTGAGTGCAGCCAGAGCTCGGGCTGCTGGAGTAGCTCCGAGGAAAACCAGAGGAGTGGTGGGAGGAGGAGACGCAGGCACGCAGGCTGAGAGAGGTTGCCTCAGAGCTGGGCATGAGCGGCTTGCCCGAGGTTGGCGACGCGAAGGCTCCTGCAGGGTTAATAAAGAGCGTTTTGTTGTTTTGCTGGGTGGGTCCCGTGGGGGCCGCGGCTGTTTGATGGGAGCCGTTTGCACTGGATTGACCTGTCAGACTCGGCAGCTGAACAGGAGTTATGCAGCCTGGCTCCTTCTGCTAGCTGTCAGAGAGATATGAGCTCAGCATTACATAAAATACATAAACGCTCCCGCACAAACTCGGCCCCGTCTTCATTCTCGTAGTTGCGCACGCTCTCGGTGACTCAGCATATCTGTCAGATCTCGGCTTAAACTGTTTAGAGAGCCGAAAGTGGGTCAAGCCACCGATATGGGGCCGCCTATGCACGGATGATCGATTGTCGGCTTTGATTTTTGGTGTATGCCGATGATGGGATCTGCGCTATAGCTTTTCCAGGAAGCCAGTATAGTATGTGATGAATGGTTATGGTTAATTGTTGCATGAATGGGCTTTAAATCCACCAATCAGCTGGGTCCTACTTTCTGTCAGTTACGTTTCGCCGTTAATTCAATTAATTAATTCGCTTATTTGCTTAATTATAAACTCAAAAACACCTCCACCAGCACCTGTAACCGCTGTGACTGGACCGGGCATGGACTGGACGAGTTTCTGGATGTAGGCCACATTAGTGTTCAGAGATACTTGCGCCCATCAAAGCATTGGTCAGTTGGGCCAGATTTGGTGGATGCCTTCCCTGGCACCATTCCGAGGAGAATTCCCTGTAGACTGGGATTTAAGCCACTGCTGGTAGACCCGTATGAGCGTACGCTTCCACACCTGCAGATTCAGCTACTTCCTTCACACTATGGTCTTTGGCCACGCCCACATGCTCAGTCACTCCTTTTAGCCAATCATTAACATCTGCTCTGGAGCGTTTCCCACACATGGAACGAGACACTCCCTGCACTGTAGCACCTCTTCCCAATCTATGGATCCCGTCCCTCTCACACCCCGCAGGTACTATAGCCCTGTTTTCCTCATGCAGCGCCCTCTGCAGGAGCCTGAAGTTACTACCACCTTAAACACACAAGGTGACTCATTCATTTGATATATGTACGTGACCTGGGCGGTGCACACTAGGCTTATGCCATGTGACACAGGTGTGACCTGAGGCTACTGTTACAGCTACCAACAAGGTTGAAGCTGGCAGCCTCTTATTAGAATTTTCCATTTCCCATGTTCCATTTTCCATGTAGGGCCCGAGGCAGTGATGTGTGAAGTGTGGCGAAGGATTTCACTCAGAAGGACGTGCATCACACCTGATGAACCGGAGGTGCAAAAAGATTTGGGGCTTTGCTGGAAACATTCAGGGCTTAAGCTGTGTAAGCCCACCCCTGGCGCTGCTCACGGCGAGCGAGTCTCTGTATACGGTTAAGCGTTGTTCTTATTCATGGGTTGGGCGATGCAGTGCACAGAGGGTGCCCTGACGAGCGGTGCGAAAAGAAGGAGATCTGCATTGGCACCCTTTGCAGTCCGTAAAGATGCAGGAGGAATCTGAATCTGACTCTGATACTCTGATTTTGACGCACCAGCGTAAAATACCGTACTGGGTTCTGTAGTACAGTGCTTCCCAACACTGGGCAGGCCTTTGGGTCAGTCGAGAAAACCTCCAGTTGATTAAACCAGGCCGGACCAGTCTAACGTGACCATGTCTGTGTGTACACAGTATGACGGGGGTGTGACTGTGGGCAGGACTGGTCAGAAGTGTTGTCACAGTGCAGTCCTCTCTCAGGCCCCTGTGTATTAACCGCATCGTTCTGACGTCCATACATACTCACAGTATGGGGTAGAGGCATTGTGGATATGAGCTGGTGCACTGTCCTCATCTTCCAGGCCTCCAACAGCGGCGATGTGACCGGGTCGTTCAACCGTGAGGCCTGAACTGCTTTTAGACCTTCACACCGAGTACTTACCCCTGACCTGTTTTCCTAGGACGCGTAAAGTGCTCCATCAGAGCGTCCGGATTGTAGGCTCCTCAGATGGAGGCGTATCTGAGTATCTGAGAGGGACAGCAGGATCATAAATGAGCAAAAGCCGAACCATGTCGCCCAAAGGCTCAACATGTCGGTCCTCACTCATTAGCCCAGGCTTGGCTGTACGGCGGCAGCAGACAGTGGCGCTTCATGCTAATCTCACTTCTTCAAATTCCGCTTTAAAGGAACTGGCGGTCTGTAGTAGCTGCATATCTCCCTCCTCCCCCTCTTTCTCTCTTTCCACAATGATGGGAAATAACAGAACTTCTGCTGTCACAGAGAGAGAGAACGCCAGGAGCTCATACTAGTGTAGGTGCAGTGCTGAAGAGCAGTGTTGGTGGTGATTATGATGATGACTGTGATGATGGTGGTGATGGTGATGATGGTGGTGGTGGTGATGATGGTGGTGGTGATGTCACTGATGATGTTGATGTTGTTGTTATTTTGATGATGATGATGTTTCTGATTATGTTGTTGTTAATGATGAAGTTGTTCATAGTGCCCTCGTTGATGATGGTTGGTGGTGGTGATGATGATGATGTCATTGTTAATGGTGATAATGTCGTCGTTGTTGATAGTGCCCTCCATGTTGATGATGATGACGTCATTGTTATTGATAATGATGGTGATGATGGTGGTGGTGTTATTGATAATGATGGTGATGATGATGATGGTGGTGATGTTATTGATGATGATGATGGTGGTGATGTTATTGATAATGATGGTGATGATGATGGTGGTGATGTTATTGATAATGATGGTGATGATGGTGGTGTTATTGATAATGATGGTGATGATGATGGTGGTGTTATTGATAATGATGGTGATGATGGTGGTGATGTTATTGATAATGATGGTGATGATGATGGTGGTGATGTTATTGATAATGTTATTGTTGTTGATATTGCCATCATTTTCGATAATGGTGATGATGATATCATCATTGTTGATCATGATGATCATGTCGTTGTTGACTGTGCCCTCATTGTTGTTGATGATGATGCTGTTGTTGTTGTAGTTGATTATGATGAGGACGATGTCATTAATGATGACTATGACGTTGTCATTGCTGATGATGATGATGGTGATGATGATGATCTTGTTTGTGATGATGATTCCACATTTCCGTTGTTGATGATATCATTGTTGATCATGATGAATCATGTGATGACTGATTGTGGGACAAGGTTGATCTGTGGATGATGATTTCACCACTGTGATGGTGATGCTGATTGTGGACAAGGTTGCTGTGGTTGAGACAGTCTGGCCCAGTCGTACCTGCTCCTGGCTTGGCCCTGGGTTAATGGAGGGAGGCAGCGAGAGCTGAGAGAAACGATGGATATAAAAGAGGACATGAAGCAGAGATGCTGGGAATGAAAAGTAGGAGAGGGGCTGCTGAGTGGCGGTCTATGGGGTGGATCAGCACTACAAACAGTGCAACCTGTGTGCCTGCGGCTTCCTTTCACCGAGGGTCCCCGAGGGATTTTCCCTCTCTGCACAGAGAGCGCGAGAGACCTCAGAGCAGGGTGAGGGCAAGCACATGAATAACGAGGACTGTGAGAGGGTGGGCTGGATGTTGAGGGGGGATAAATGGGTCTAGTTTGTTAAACTGGAGTAAAAGTGACCCAGAAGCTTCATCCCGAAAGCCGTGTGCAGACGGAAGAGAGCTGTGCGGTGGCTGTAGCTCTTTTTGGGTCGCAGGTCTCTGTAGAGCGTTTAAAGAGCGAGGGTTGAAGTGTGAGCCCGACTGTCTCGTTTCCTTTTAGCCAGAGAGAGCGTGGAGGGACGCCTCTCACGGTACATCTGCCCTCACACCTTCTCTCAGTCGCCATGGAGTTGCTGTGGAAACGCTCAGAGACCGAGGAAGTCCCTCCGCAGCCCGTCGTGTGGCCTCCTCCTCCTCTTCACAGTGTGGAGAGCTCTCACTACGTTCGTACTATAATTGGCTGATGGCAGGAGAGCGAGAAGCTTGTTTTTACAGGGAGCTCCGGTGTCGACTCTCCGAGCTTTTTGCCCAACGTGCTGGTGGGGCCTTAGTTTGGGTAGCCTCTGTCTTGGTTACCTGGCAGCAGTATCCTACTCTATATTCTCAGGATGCCTGTCCCGGCCTCTATGTGTTATATTCTTTGACTTAGACTTTATTTACTAATTTATTTAATTATAAAGAACAACATACATGGATAAACACCATTATTTCATAATGTAAATGTGCCACGTTTAACCAACTGACCCATTTCTTTTTAATCTGTGGTTCCTGGGTAGGCTGATGTTATTAAAAAAATAACATGGGGCGGGGGGGAACGAAAAATCAGCACCAAATCTGAAAAACTTCCCCTCTTAAAATACCATACTTGGCTAAAATATTAGATGGATGACGGTTTGACTTCTAAAACGTCCAGGCATTGCTTACATACCATCTTATATACTGAGAGTCTGAGACGGACAGCAGGATCATAAATGAGCATGTCGCCCAAAGGCTAAACATGTCCGACCTCCCCTATTAGCTCAGGCTTGGCTGTACGGTGCCAGCAGGCAGTGATGCTGGATGCTAAGGTCACCACATTTACATTTATGGCATTTTAGCTGACGCTCTTATCCAGAGCGACTTGGTTAATGATTACAGGGAGGCCAACGTAGTGTTAGGAGTCTTGCCCAAGGACTCTTATTGGTGTAGCAGAGCATAGTCACCCTGATGTAGAGGTGTAGAGGTGGCACCCTGAGTAGTGGTGTTACCCACTGAGCTACACCAACCACAAGCGCAATCACACCACCCCCGTCTACGCTCTCAACAGAACAAAGGACAAAGGTCTTCAAAAATAAGTCGAACTCGTCAACGTTCCCCTCCACGGAGATCTTGAGTAAAAGGCGAAAGATTTGTACGTGAATGAAGAGAAACCTCTTAACCATATTCCCCTTTAAAGGAAGTCTGTAGTAGCCACAGAAAAAAATTCCCTGCTTAAAATACCAAACTTGGATAAACTTTTACATGGATGACTTCTAAAATCTAAAACTTCCAGGGACTGCTTGTATGCCATCTCAGAGTCTTGCATGTCTGAGTCCAGTTGGCTTGGCCGTAAGCGATATCTGGTAAAACCATGGCATCGAGGAACAGATTTTGCTGCCTCGGTAGTTAAATGATTTCTAATGAATCTAAAATGACTTAAATGAAGTCATAACTTTCTTCCCCTGCTTTTAAAATACAGTTTTAGATCTACTGTAGTATGTATAGATTCCTAAAAATTTAAATTCATGCATTACTTTAAGCGTCTGTCTAGCACAGTTACTTCTGGGTCCAGTCTGCCGTATTTTCTAAAAAAACATACAAATAGTTTAATCAATATTCCAGGTGCCTATAACGTCTATGTCTATAACGTGAATCAGCTCAATGCATCACGCACTCTGTTTCTGGGAGCTGGACAATGAATAACTCCATGAATATTCCACACGGTGCTCAGTAATGTGGAAAATATTAACACAGTGCAGTAAATGTAGACTGGACTGTGATATAGATTCTGCTGGAACATGGTAAACGCATGTGACGGATCTCGGAATAGCAGCTTTTAAGCTTCAGCGAATCCTCCAAACTCTACAGACTCAAACTCTACGTGAGCAGCCATCGCCCACCTCACCTTCAGCAGTTCTCCTGCAGTGCTCTCACGTGAAACGAGGTCACGGTTTGGCTTGACCCCCGACAGACAGGCGTGCCGAGGTACGCTTTGTAGGCCTCGTAGATCTTAGCAGATACTCTCATCCAGTACTGTTCCAATCGGGTCTGGATAAATTGGTTCACAGACGTAGCAGACTGCCTCTGCCGGATGGTGGAGCCGCTCGATGAGCTCTGAATTACCACGGTCCAATCACTCAGCCGGGACATCACCTGAAACAGCTGTTTAACCACACCTGTATTTATACAGCTAGGTGTACTACTGGGCATTCCCAGACTGGTCTAGAAAGTTCTAAACAGGTTTCAGAAAATTCTTTATGGTTCCATAAACTTCTGGAGAGTTCGCACCGCTCCACAAACTAGCTGAAGTCTACTCGGCACAGGTAGATGTTCTGGAGAATAGAGAACTTTCCAGAACGTCATTGTGGATGGAGGCCGGGTCTCTGTACACCTTATGCCGAAAGAAATTCAGAAGCCCACGTTTAGTACCCGGGAACAAGAAACCAAACGTTCGTGATGGTGGTCGGGAACAGGATAGCGGCGCTGCTGTCATACAACACCAATGGGTAACACTTTATAGTAAGTGTTAATAAGAGGAACCGGCTTCCAGCTGGATTATAGGGCATTAGGCTTATCTGTAGATCAGAGGAGAAACGTTAGAGCGAAGCCACAGGCCTGCAGAGCGCGATGTGCCCTTTTCAACGAGCCATGAACGGCATTGGCAGAATTCAGGAAACCAGAGATACAGAGCCTGAAATCAGCAGGGCGCTCAGCTGTTGTCCTCTCTGAATCTCCGTCCAGCTGAAGTCCTATATAACGGGGTGTATGGGTAACTTGGCGGACACTGGGATTGGGCAGTTTCTCTCGGGTTTAGGAATTAGAGCCATGTCTCCCAGACAGCGTTAGCCCCTGGTGGGACTGAGGGGGTATGCCTCTGTGGTACGGTTCCTGTTGGCACAAAGAAACCACTGTCCAGAACACTGACGGGTTGGTACTGTTCTGGTGGAGAGTAGCAGCGGCCTGTGAACATGGGGACGTTAGCTTCATCTGGTACTGGGTGACCGTGATGTATTTGGATACTGAATTTGATCAACACTGTCCCAACACGTTTGCTGAGAACCAGTCAGTCACTGATATACAGTAACCAAAGCCGTGGAGTATCTTTGACGTTGCTGGCTGATGTCGACACCCGACCAGACCTATGATCTTATCCTTTCCCCACCCTCCGCCCTTTACTGTGGGTGGATATTTTACAGGAACAGTACCGACCTGTAGAACCTCTCTGCTGCTAGGTGACCTTGTGAGGAGTGTCCTCGAGTGTGCCTCCCGGCGTCTGTATGCTTAAACCATTATTCCAGCCTGCCTGTCCGCATTCTGTGTGTCTCCGCAGCCGCTCCGGAGCGAGTGGTTCGACGAGTACTCCCACTCTTTGTTTTCAGACCAAACCCAGGACTTATTGGTGGAGATGCGTTTCTAGTAAAGCATATCCATTTTCATACGGAGACTGTGATCCGGGATAATGAATCCAACGGGCCAGGAATCCCGAAGTCATGAACATCTGTTGTTGTGCTTTAATTAAGCTGCTTTGCCGCTACGGAACCGGTGCTGAAGGATTTAAGACAAATAGGTGGAGACTGGGGGCCAATTCCTCCCAGTTATGACCAAAGCAAGCCCGTTAAAATGACCTTCCACATCAAAACTACACTTTACATGGTGATATTCATATATAGGACTCACATGCACTGTGCACTGCACACAGTAGGTGCAGCCAGAAGGAATCAACCAACCGGGATGGAACTTGGTGGGTGGGTTTGACGTTGTGAGACATGCGGATGATTCAAGTTCCACCCTCAGCTGTGTATATGATATAAGCAGGGACGGGCCTTATAGCTGAAGCTGACTGAGCCAACAGCCAAGGTTGCAGACACCCAGCGAGCAGTGGTGCCTCCATGAGTCATCCTGTTAGTGCAGCACCATTGGCAGACGGTTGCACCACACGGGACTACATGCACACAGACCGTTACCACGACTGTCCTTAACACCACGTCACCGTCACCAAACACTGCAGTGGTGTCGTACCAGACTGTCATGGAGTGACTCAGAATGGCAGCGGGTCATCTTCAGTGACGAGTCCCGCTTTAGTCTTGAGGGAGACGACCATACATGTACAGTATGTTGATGCTTAGACAGTGTATGAGCAGAGAGCCTTTCCTGTTAGTGGCTCCGTGAAGAAGTTAGGAGAAGGCGAGGATGTTTTTCTGAGATATGGTTATGCTTTATTTATCTATGTACTGTACGTCTGTACTGTAAGCTGTTTAGCTGTTCACCTGAACATTGAGTCTCTATTTTCCTGCTTGCACTGAACGCTGATATATCGTATTCCACATAACCACGTACTTAACTGCACACCTCAACATACTGTACTCTCCGACATGTACACTCACACTGAGCTGTTTTTGGCTCCTGCATATTCTAACTGCACCTCAGTTCTAGATATCAGTTTCTGCCATACAGATACGGCTCTTAGCAGTGTGTGTGTGTGTGTGTTTGTCTTACTATACTTGTGAGGACCAGCGCAAGTATTCTACCTTTCGAGTGAGGACATTTTCAGAAAGTGAGGACATTTTGCCGGTCCTCACTTTTTTTCCATTCTAATCCCCTCCTAGCCCCCTCCTGATCATACTGGTGAAGTTTCAGAGTGGTCCTCATTCAATGCTTAAAATCAGTTCTAGGAATAAACACACCGTGCTCACTACCGCCCCCTTTATTCTCAGCAGGAGCATAGCGCTCAGATTTTCTGATTGGACGGAAAAGCACAGCGTATTTACCGTATTTACCGCAGTATAGCGGCCCGTTCCGCCATTGTGCTCTGAGTAGGAGGAGACCGCCTACAAAGCTGCCTGACCAATAGCGGCCGAGCGGCCAGAGGCTCTAGCTAATCCGGTTCTAGAACTCTCCGTATGAACGCGTAAAGGGTCTGCTCGGCTGCTGAGTCTCCGTTTCTGATTAGCTGAAATGCCCGTCAGTTAAACCCGGCGCTTTACCCGCGATAAATCAAAGCCCCTCAAACCGGGCCCTCATACAGAGAGCCACAACACCCACTCGATACGTTTAGAAACAGAGACGGAACAATACAGAGTCCACCAGAACTGCTGATGCAGACAGCACCACTACACCACACCCACCAACACACCTGCAGATCCAAACCAGCACCAGATCAGACTGCGCAGCAGCAGCCGCCATTAAAACCAGCGTCCTACCGTTAAGAGACGAGAGGTCTCAAAATGGCTGAAGGGTGATGTTAAAGTCCTCCAGTACCCGGGCATCGCAGCAGTCTCCACAAACAGCCCCACCTCCGCTGTAAAAGTGTCCCTTTACTAAACGAGGTTAAAACGGACCGTTTAGCGGGTTTGAACAGGAACTCGAACCTCCAGCCTCTCTGTTCACTCGCGGCTCGGTACTCCGAATCTACTCATCGATTCTTGAAACTCGTGAATCGACTCCTGGCCTTTTCTAGCAAATAGTCGCACGCAATGGACTCCCAAAGTCGACTCGATTGATTCAACAGAGTCGATTCTATTCTGTGAGACTCCTAAACCCATTAGTGGGAGTCCTAAGGCACGGAATCGACTCTTTTGATTCAATTGAGCCCAGTCGATCCACCACAACTCGACTGCGAGTCTTTCTGTTCAGGAAAAGAGATGCTGTTGTTTATTAACATGTTGTGTTGTTTCAATACAGTCAGAGATTTTATTAGTAATAGATATTAATAGTATAATTATGGTAATTATAATAATTATAACTACAGTCTACATACAGTAGTTCTAGAGCTGGTTGGATGATCTTAGACCATCTTTATTTTTGGTCATGGTTATAAAAACTAAAGGAGATCTGCACTCATCCTATGAGGTGGTTAGTGTCATGTACATATGTATTATGTATGTATATACCAGACACGTCATATTGCTGACTGTTAGTAAGAGCCATGTTATTCAAAGCTAGCACACCTGCGTTAAGGTAATACTACTCTACAGTGAGCAACATGTTTCTAAGAGATGATCAAATGTACACAATCTTGTTATGTATTGGCTGGACATAAACCAGGGGCAGCTTACCATGAGGGTGATTCTCTTCATGTACCTGATGTATTATTGACCTTCAAGTACTCATATGTACTTTCACAACCTGGTTAACACCTGAGAACCGGCCCCCCTGTCAGTGTAAGTCACAGTTTTCATTCACAGACTCATGATTCAGCAGAATAAAAAACACTTTTGTTCTGTTATTGAGGTCTTACCTTGCCTCAACGTGAACCACCTGGTCAGATCCTCTAAACAAGGCCTCTGCTTGATACAGTATATGTCAGGGATGGGATAAAATGAGAGTAAGGCTGACTTTTACTGGAATTATTTTTTTAGTCAAGGGAGTTTAAAAACAAATGATGTTTCAGTCTGCATTGTAAAGCAAATGGCAAAAATATTGTTACAGGAACTAGCCTAGCTTCATTGCTAACCATGTTTCTACACTCTTAATGCGGACGAGCTGTAGTCAAACACTAGACTTCTGTTTAGTCGGTCGTGCGTCGTGTAATAAAAAGATATAATTGGACATACCGTGTGTATATATATATACATGGAGGTATATCACGTGTGTTGTAGATAGTTTATAATTATGCCTTGACTACGCTTTCCCATCCCCCACTTCACTGACGCTGTGCTTTCCCATTTTCACTCCGTATTCCCATCCCCCACTACATTCACTCTGTGTTCACACCCCCACTACATTCTCACTCCGTATTCCCATCCCCCACTACATTCTCACTCCGTATTCCCATCCCCCACTACATTCTCACTCTGTGTTCACATCCCCCACTACATTCTCACTCCGTATTCACATCCCCCACTACATTCTCACTCCGTATTCACATCCCCCACTACATTCTCACTCTGTATTCACACCCCCACTACATTCTCACTCCGCATTCACATCCCCCACTACATTCTCACTCCGTATTCACATCCCCCACTACATTCTCACATTCCCCCACTAAATTCCCACTCCGTATTCCCAGCCCCACTACATTCATCTGTGTATTCACAAGACCCCCACTACATTACTCACTCCGTATTCACATCCCCCACATAACTCCGTATTCCCATCCCCCACTACATTCACTCTGTATTCACATCCCCCACTACATTCTCACTCCGTATTCACATCCCCCACTACATTCTCACTCCGTATTCCCATCCCCCACTACATTCTCACTCCGTATTCACATCCCCCACTACATTCTCACTCCATACATTCTTCAACTCCGTATTTCACATCCCCCACTACATTCTCACTCCTGATACTTCCGTATTCACTCACATCCCCCACTACATTCTCACTCCGTAATTCACATACTACATTCTCACCCTGATAACCTCTGTGTTCCCATCCCACTACATTCTCACTCCGTATTCACATTCACCCCCACTACATTCTCACTCTGTGTTCACATCCCCCACTACATTCTCACTCC
>JAMWET010001451.1:62500-65470 GCA_024036415.1 Prochilodus magdalenae | reverse complement strand
TCCTTTCCTTTTCTCCTGTTCTCTCCCTCCCTCCTTTCCTTTTCTCCTGTTTCTCTCTCCTCTCTCCTTTCCTTTTCTCCTGTTCTCTCCTCTCTCCTTTCCTTTTCTCCTGTTCTCTCCTCCCTCCTTTCCTTTTCTCCTGTTCTCCTCCTCCTTTTCTCCTTTCCTTTTCTCCTGTTCTCTCCTTTCCTTTTCTCCTGTTCTCTCCTCTCTCCTTTCCTTTTCTCCTGTTCTCTCCTCTCTCCTTTCCTTTTCTCCTGTTCTCTCCTCCCTCCTTTCCTTTTCTCCTGTTCTCTCCTCTCTCCTGTTCTCTCCTCTCTCCTTTCCTTTTCTCCTGTTCTCTCCTCCTTCCTTTCCTTTTCTCCTGTTCTCTCCTCTCTCCTTTCCTTTTCTCCTGTTCTCTCCTCTCTCCTTTCCTTTTCTCCTGTTCTCTCCTCTCTCCTTTCCTTTTCTCCTGTTCTCTCCTCCCTCCTTTCCTTTTCTCCTGTTCTCTCCTCCCTCCTTTCCTTTTCTCCTGTTCTCTCCTCTCTCCTTTCCTTTTCTCCTGTTCTCTTCTCCCTCCTTTCCTTTTCTCCTGTTCTCTCCTCTCTCCTTTCCTTTTCTCCTGTTCTCTCCTCTCTTTTTTTTTTCTTCTGTTCTCTCCTCTCTCCTTTCCTTTTCTTCTGTTCTCTCCTCCCTCCTTTCCTTTTCTCCTGTTATCTACTCACTCCTTTCCATTTCTCCTGTTCTCTCTCCTTCCTCTCTTTCCTACCTTTCCTTTTCTCCTGTTCTCTCCTCTCTCCTTTCCTTTTCTCTTGTTCTCTCCTGCCTCCTTTCCTTTTCTCCTGTTCTCTCCTCCCTCCTTTTCTTTTCTACTGTTCTCTCCTCTCTTTTCCTTTTCTCCTGTTCTCTCCTGCCTTCTTTTCTTTTCTCCTGTTCTCTCCTCTCTCCTTTTCTTTTCTCCTGTTCTCTCCTCCCTCCTTTCCTTTTCTCCTGTTCTCTCCTCCCTCCTTTCCTTTTCTCCTGTTCTCTCCTCTCTTTTCCTTTTCTCCTGTTCTCTCATGCCTCCTTTCCTTTTCTCCTGTTATCTCCTCCCTCCTTTCCTTTTCTCCTGTTCTCTCCTCCCTCCTTTCCTTTTCTCCTGTTCTCTCCTCTCTCCTTTCCTTTTCTCCTGTTCTCTCCTCCCTCCTTACCTTTTCTCCTGTTCTCTCCTCCCTCCTTTCCTTTTCTCCTGTTCTCTCCTTCCACCTTTCCGTTCCTCCTGTTCTCTCCTCTCTCCTTTCCTTTTCTCTTGTTCTCTCCTGCCTCCTTTCCTTTTCTCCTGTTATCTCCTCCCTCCTTTCCTTTTCTCCTGTTCTCTCCTCTCTCCTTTCCTTTTCTCCTGTTCTCTCCTCCCTCCTTTCCTTTTCTCCTGTTCTCTCCTCCCTCCTTTCCTTTTCTCCTGTTCTCTCCTCTCTCCTTTCCTTTTCTCCTATTCTCTCCTCTCTCCTTTCCTTTTCTCCTGTTCTCTCCTCCCTCCTTTCCGTTTCTCCTGTTCTCTCCTTCCACCTTTCCGTTTCTCCTGTTCTCTCCTCTCTCCTTTCCTTTTCTCTTGTTCTCTCCTGCCTCCTTTCCTTTTCTCCTGTTCTCTCCTCCCTCCTTTTCTTTTCTACTGTTCTCTCCTCTCTTTTCCTTTTCTCCTGTTCTCTCCTGCCTTCTTTTCTTTTCTCCTGTTCTCTCCTCTCTCCTTTTCTTTTCTCCTTTTCTCTCCTCCCTCCTTTCCTTTTCTCCTGTTCTCTCCTCCCTCCTTTCCTTTTCTCCTGTTCTCTCCTCTCTTTTCCTTTTCTCCTGTTCTCTCATGCCTCCTTTCCTTTTCTCCTGTTATCTCCTCCCTCCTTTCCTTTTCTCCTGTTCTCTCCTCTCTCCTTTCCTTTTCTCCTGTTCTCTCCTCCCTCCTTTCCTTTTCTCCTGTTCTCTCCTCTCTCCTTTCCTTTTCTCCTGTTCTCTCCTCCCTCCTTTCCTTTTCTCCTGTTCTCTCCTCTCTCCTTTCCTTTTCTCCTGTTCTCTCCTCTCTCCTTTCCTTTTCTCCTGTTCTCTCCTCCCTCCTTTCCTTTTCTCCTGTTCTCTCCTCCCTCCTTTCCTTTTCTCCTGTTCTCTCCTCCCTCCTTTCCTTTTCTCCTGTTCTCTCCTCTCTCCTTTCCTTTTCTCCTGTTCTCTCCTCTCTCCTTTCCTTTTCTCCTGTTCTCTCCTCTCTCCTTTCCTTTTCTCCTGTTCTCTCCTCTCTCCTTTCCTTTTCTCCTGTTCTCTCCTCTCTCCTTTCCTTTTCTCCTGTTCTCTCCTCCCTCCTTTCCTTTTCTCCTGTTCTCTCCTCTCTCTTTTCCTTTTCTCCTGTTCTCTCCTCTCTCTTTTCCTTTTCTCCTGTTCTCTCCTCTCTCCTTTCCTTTTCTCCTGTTCTCTCCTCTCTTTTTTTTTTCTTCTGTTCTCTCCTCTCTCCTTTCCTTTTCTTCTGTTCTCTCCTCCCTCCTTTCCTTTTCTCCTGTTCTCTCCTCCCTCCTTTCCATTTCTCCTGTTCTCTCCTTCCACCTTTCCGTTTCTCCTGTTCTCTCCTCTCTCCTTTCCTTTTCTCTTGTTCTCTCCTGCCTCCTTTCCTTTTCTCCTGTTCTCTCCTCCCTCCTTTTCTTTTCTACTGTTCTCTCCTCTCTTTTCCTTTTCTCCTGTTCTCTCCTGCCTTCTTTTCTTTTCTCCTGTTCTCTCCTCTCTCCTTTTCTTTTCTCCTTTTCTCTCCTCCCTCCTTTCCTTTTCTCCTGTTCTCTCCTCCCTCCTTTCCTTTTCTCCTGTTCTCTCCTCTCTTTTCCTTTTCTCCTGTTCTCTCATGCCTCCTTTCCTTTTCTCCTGTTATCTCCTCCCTCCTTTCCTTTTCTCCTGTTCTCTCCTCTCTCCTTTCCTTTTCTCCTGTTCTCTCCTCCCTCCTTTCCTTTTCTCCTGTTCTCTCCTCCCTCCTTTCCTTTTCTC
>JAMWET010001451.1:37500-55000 GCA_024036415.1 Prochilodus magdalenae | reverse complement strand
CACGATTGGTCCTCTACTCAATGCGCTTGGCCCGTGACTCCAGTGACGTGTTTCTGACGGCCGTTTCTACTTTTCTGGCCGTGTTTGATCAGAATGGTGTACGTAGCCTCCATGCTTCCGGCATGTTGTGAGATGTTATGTGGAGGTATGAGAAGCATCTGTCATAGAAACGACCTCCAGTGACCTTCTCCTGGTACTCGGATGATTCAGACATTCCCTTTTCCCACAGTGTTCCGCTTTCTTTGTTTACTCTCCTCTGCCCCATTCCCGCCGCTCAGTGAACCCTGTCTGGCTACTGCCCCCCAGATCATTTGAGCTTGAGACCGCTGAGTTTCTGAGCTTCTCAGGATCTCGTGGTGAATGTTGTGCCCTGCGTTTCAGCACCACGGACTGCGACCGGCTGTTTCTCCATCACAACACATTGAAGACGCACATTTTCTTTGGCCAGCCACACCCTCTGTTGCACCTGCCATACTTTCTCAGGACTCAGTGACGTTATGATGTCCGTACTAGAACCCTTATCAGACCAGTAGCTGGTGTTTAACTAGCTGCTTGTTTTTCCAGAGCACGTTTTATTTGTGTCTCGTCCATTATCACCGTCTTATTAGGGCTTACCAAGCCAGTAAGTGGGTTATTATGCCCACAGCTTCTGGAGCACTGGCCTAGACCACTGGAACCATCATGTACTTGAATACGTAACAGGCTACACTGAATCTCTCTCCCCTTTTGTCTTAAAAGAGACTCCCGGAGCGGGGGGTGTGGTCATGTGTGAGTGACGCCGGAGGTTGTTGTTTAGGGGAGAGTGTGATCAATCATGTGTGACACACGTGTTTATTAGGATTTACGGAAATACAGAACAAAGTTACGGACATTTACGGAAATACGGAACAAATTTACGGAAATATAGAACAAATTTACGGACATTAACGGAAATACAGAACAAATTTACGGACATTTACGGAAATATGGAACAAATTTACGGACATTTACGGAAATACGGAACAAATTTACGGACATTAACGGAAATACAGAACAAATTTACGGACATTAACGGAAATACAGAACAAATTTACGGACATTTACGGAAATATGGAACAAATTTACAGACATTTACGGAAATACGGAACAAATTTACGGAAATATAGAACAAATTTACGGACATTAACGGAAATACAGAACAAATTTACGGACATTTACGGAAATATGGAACAAATTTACGGACATTAACGGAAATACAGAACAAATTTACGGACATTTACGGAAATACGGAACAAATTTACGGACATTTACAGAAATACGGAACAAATTTACGGACATTTACGGATATACAGAAAAAATTTAGGGACATTTATGGAAATGCAGTACAAATTTATGGACAGTAACGGAAATACAGAACAATTTTACGGACATTTACAGAATACGGAACAAATCGTGTCCCGTAATGGTTTAAAATGGGATGCAACCTTTAGTTGCCAAATAAAGGACGACTCCATATATTACCTAAAAGAGACTCCTCAGTTTATCACAGCTTGTCAGTCTGCACCTCTACAGTCACCGGGATGTAAACAAAGCCATGCAGAGGTGTTTGGTGTGCAGTGTTAAGTGGTAGAGGAAGTCACCGAGCCAGTATTCCTTACAGTGGCTCCGAAAGGAATCCTAACGACGTCCTGCCCGTGTCGGCCCACCATGATCTCTCAATGTCTCAGACATCAGACTGTAATCAGTTCAGCTTCCTGAGAGGGAGCTTATGGAGGGCTTGAGCTCCTCAGGCGTCTGTTTCCCATCACCACCGCTGTCAGAGGTGATTGGTTGGGCTCAGGTTGTGAAACGAGGAACCGTACTCACAGTCCTGACTTGAATCTCACTGAGAGATGGAGTTTCCAGGATGTGCTGGAGAAGACCGTACAGAGTGGCTCGACTCTCCTGTCGTCAATGCAACACCTCGGCCAAACATTAATGCCACTCTGGACGGACCTCGTGCCGTCGCTTGAAGTTGTTGAAAGGTTGCCATGGAGAATGCGCACTGTAATCAAAGCTAAAGCTGAGAAAATATTAGGAGTAGATTTCAGGTTATTAATTTACCATGCTGATTGAATGAATCTGCGTTTTCCATCATGGCTGATTCACCTTTGGTTTGTTCTCCTCCACATCAGTCTCATCTCTTTCTTCCCCTCTTGTTGTTCTGGCTCTGACTGCAGGATGAGCAGAGCTCTGTGGCTATGCTGAAGAAGCACCAGATCCTAGAGCAGGCAGTGGAGGATTATGCCGAGACTGTGCACCAACTGTCCAAGACCAGCAGGGCTTTGGTGGGCGCTGGGCATCCAGAAAGGTGAGCTTGGTCCTTTAAACCCCTGATCAAAATCAGGACTGTTTGACTGAACTAATCTCCTAATCTCTAGTCCTTTAATGAGAATAGGGCATTGCGTTGTTTGGTCTTAGCTCGAGGACGTTCTGCAGTGGTTTAAATGAGTGCTTGCTAATGTAACGCTAATCCTGGAGACCAGTTATCTCACTTTCATACCGGCTGTGCTCACAAATGTGGCTTTACCAGGCTTAGAAAGGTTATTACTGAAGTTATGATTGGAGTTTGGACTGATACTAGGGTTGCCACCTTCCAGAAATGAAAATAAAGGGCGGAGCCGGGGGTGTGGTCATGTGTGAGTGACGCCGGAGGTTGTTGTTTAGGGGAGAGTGTGATCAATCATGTGTGACACACGTGTTTATCGGACATTTACGGAAATGCAGAACAAATTTACTGACATTTACAGAAATACAGAACAAATTTACTGACATTCATAGAAATACAGAACAAATTTATGGACATTTACGGAAATACGGAACAAATGTACGGACATTTACGGAAATACGGAACAAATTTACAGACATTTATGGAAATACAGAACAAATTTACGGAAATATAGAACAAATTTACGGACATTTACGGAAATACGGAACAAATTTACGGACATTTACGGAAATACGGAATACGGTTGCCAAATAAAGGACGAGTCCGTATTTTACGGGACGGGTGGCAACCCTAAGTCATTCTGACCTGACTGTACTTTATTGTCCCCCACAGTGAGCGAATTAGCATGCGCCAATCCCAAGTAGACAAGCTGTACGCGGGCCTGAAGGACCTGTCCGAAGAAAGACGTGGGAAACTGGATGAAAGATCCCGCCTGTTCCAGTTGAACCGGGAGGTCGACGATTTAGAGCAGTGGATCGCTGAGAGAGAGGTGGTGGCAGGGTCTCACGAACTGGGCCAGGACTACGAGCATGTGACCGTAAGACACTTTCTCTGACATCCGTGTACGTAGACGGAGATAATGGATTATAAGCTCACCAGACAGGAACGAGTCCCCTGTGCCTAATAGGATGTAGTACCTCCACCAGCTGGGACATCGAAGTACTGGTCAGTTGGGTCCAGATTTGGTGAAGGCCTTCCCTGGCACAGTTCCGAGGAGGATTCCCTGTAGACTGGGATTATCCACCGCTGGTAGATCCATATGACCGTACGCTTCCATACACCTGATTCAGCTACGTCCTTCACACTATGGTCTTTGGCCACGCCCACATGCAGTCCCTCCTTTTAGCCAATCATTAACATCTGCTCTGAAGTGTTTTCCACACATGGAACGAGACATTCCCTGCACTGTAGCGCCTCTTCCCAATCTATGGATCCCGCCACTCCCACCCCACAGGGGTTTATAGCACCGTCATCCTCGTACAGCAGCGCCATCTGCAGGAGCCTGAAGGCACTACCACCTTAAGCATGCAGGGGGAATCAATTTGTCTGAGGAGCTTAGTAATCCTATAGTATATTCTCTGTGGGCTTATCAAGGTATCCAGATGTTCTGTCATGAAGATTCTGGAAGCCTGTATCTCCAGTGATCTAGATGTGCCAGTGCTAGTGGTTTCTCTGATTCCAGGCTTCGGGGTTTTGTGTTATGGTATGGTCTTTGTTGGTCAGTTGAGGCCCTTACCCTCCGTCTCGTAAATATAACTGAAGTGCGCTTGCTCCTGTACAGATGCTTCAGGAACGTTTCAGAGAGTTTGCTCGCGACACGGGCAACATCGGCCAAGAGCGCGTGGATACCGTCAACAAAATGGCCGATGACCTGATCAACTCGGGTCATGCGGACGCCGCAACCATCGCAGAGTGGAAAGACGGGCTCAACGAGGCTTGGGCGGACCTGCTGGAGCTGATCGACACCCGCACCCAGATCTTGGCGGCCTCCTACGAGCTTCACAAGTTCTACCACGACGCCAAGGAGGTGCTTGGACGCATCCTAGATAAACACAAGAAGCTTCCGGAAGAGCTGGGCCGAGACCAGAACACGGTGGAGGCGCTGCAGAGGATGCACACCACCTTTGAGCACGACATCCAGGCTCTGGGAACACAGGTGGGTTGGTTGCTCTGTCTGAGGTGCATGTTGATACTGATCTTGTCCCTGGGGTGGTTCCCTTCTTGTCCCTGGGGTGGTATCCCTCATCACTGAGGTGGTACCCCTTTTGTCCCTGGGGTGGTTCCCTTCTTGTCACTATGGTGGTACACCATGTTACTGGGGTGGTACTCCATAATATTGGGGCTGTACCCCTCCTGCCCCGGGTGTGCTATCCCTCGTCCCTGGGGTGGTATCCTTCATCACTGAGGTGGTATCCCTCGTCACTGAGAAGGTACCCCTCTTGTCCCTGGGGTGGTTCCCTTCTCGTCCCTGGGGTGGTTCCCTTCTCGTCCCTGGGGTGGTTCCCTTCTCGTCCCTGGGGTGGTTCCCTTCTCGTCCCTGGGGCGGTACCCATCTCGTCCCTGGGGCGGTATCCATCTTGTCACTGGGGTGGTACTCCATAATACTGGGGTGGTATCCCTCGGCACTGAGGTAGTACCCCTTTTGTCCCTGGAGTGGTACCCATCTTGTCCCTTGGGTGGTACTCCATGTTACTGGGGTGGTACTCCATGTTACTGGGGCTGTAGCTATCTTGTTCCTGGGTTGGTATCCCTCGTCACTAAGGTGGTACTCATCTTGTCCCTGGAATGGTACCCCTTTTGTCCCTGGGGTGGTATCCTTGTCCCTGGGGTGGTACCTCTTTTGTCCCTGGGGTGGTTCCCTTGTCACTGAGGTGGTACCCATCTTGTCCCTGGGGTGGTACTCCATGTTACTGGGGCGGTACCCCTCTTGTCCCTGGGGTGGTATCCCTCGTCACTGAGGTGATACCCATCTTGTCCCTGGGGTGGTACCCATCTTGTCCCTGGGGTGGTATCCCTCGTCACTGAGATGGTACACCTCTTGTCCCTGGGGTGGTTTCCTTCTTGTCACTGGGGTGGTACTCCATAATACTGGGGTGGTATCACTCGGCACTGAGGTAGTACCCCTTTTGTCCCTGGGGTGGTACCCATCTTGTCCCTGGGGTGGTACTCCATGTTACTGGGGTGGTACTCCATGTTACTGGGGTGGTACTCCATGTTACTGGGGCTGTAGCTATCTTGTTCCTGGGTTGGTATCCCTCGTCACTAAGGTGGTACTCATCTTGTCCCTGGAATGGTACCCCTTTTGTCCCTGGGGTGGTAATCCATGTCCCTGGGGTGGTACTCTATAATACTGGGGCTGTACCCCTCTTGTCCCTGGGGTGGTTCCCTTGTCCCTGGGGTGGTATCCCTCGTCACTGAGGTGGTACCCAGCTTGTACCTGGGGTGGTATCCCTCGTCACTGAGGTGGTACCCATCTTGTCTTTGAGGTGGTATCCCTCGTCACTGAGGTGGTACCCCTCTTGTCTTTGGGGCGGTACTCCATGTTACTGGGGTGGTACTCCATGTTACTGAAGCTGTACCCCTCTTGTCACCGGGGCAGATCCACGCATACACAGTTGGACCTGCTGAGGGCACGTTTACCTTGTTTGTGCCAGCAGCTCACAATCAAAGTCCCTATCCCTGTTCCCTAGTCAGGCTGCCTCTAACACCCCTTCCCGTCCATGGCACAGGTCAAGCAGCTGCAGGAGGACGCAGTGCGCCTTCAGTCGGCCTACGCAGGGGACAAAGCGGACGATATCCAGCGGCGTGAGAGCGAGGTGCTGGAGGCATGGCGTGCCTTGCTGGAGGCCTGCGAAGGCCGCCGCGTGCGCCTGCTGGACACCAGCGACAAATTCCGCTTCTTCAGCATGGTGCGTGACCTCATGCTCTGGATGGAGGACGTCATCCGGCTGATCGATGCGCAGGAGAAACCCAGGTATGGCACGTGACGATGGGCCTCGTCTGTGGAGTGTTAACGAGGGAATTCAGCTGGTTAATAAAGAAGACCTTCGTGTGGCAGCTGTTCTGTTATTGACAGGGAAAATGTTGTCCGGGGTAATCAGCAGCAGGGGGCTGTGCAAAAGTCAGAGACCACCATCATGTTTACCGTAAACCATAGAATAGCATAGCATGTGAAACCTACCTTTGTGAACTAGCCCTAGGTTCTTTGCACCCCACTCTTAGCAATCCGGCTGACTATTAATGCCTGCGTCTCTGTCTGTTTCAACCACTAACTGTCCACCTACACCTGGGAAATCGACAGCCCAGCATCATTTTTGCCCCCACCTGCCCGCTTCATCCATGTGCCCCTACATTGGGCTATGCTTGTGGTCCTCATCAACGTCTACCGCTTTGCTGTTGTGCGATGTGTCTGTGCAAACACTGGGACACAACTCTTTGAACTCAACAGCATTATATTATTAGCTACTGACTTTATAAGACATGTGCATTTTACATTCACGGCATTTAGCCGACGCTCTTATCCAGAGCGACTTACTACCGTACTTGGTGTTCAGTCAGAGAATGTTTCCCGGCTGGTACAGTAAGGTTTAGAGTCTCGAACTCGCCTTGAGCTCAGACGCTGCCTGAACAAGGGCCAAGGGCTGATCCTTAGAAAGAACAACACAGAGTTAAATACAGCATTAGCATTCCTAGCAATCCCAAACTAGCATCTGCAAATCAGCTTACGGGTGGACCCTCCTTGAGGAGACCTCTAATTTGGGATACGTCTTCCTGTTAGACCCCGCATCAGCAATGTGGGCCCTTCAAAACTCTCTGCACAGAACTGATACCGGCCTCATGGTGCTTAGCAGTGCTTGGACCCCCCGCGATTGCCGCTTGCCTCTATGTTTAAACATTGCTGCCATAATTTATTTATGGATTTAATGTGCACTGAGGATGAGTCACTGATATCAGAAGCGCTAGTGCTGGTTAACTGTCCCATCGCTAGCTTGTATCTCCTCATGCCTCCTGGACAGGATCTCCCTAATTGTCATATTATTAGGTCTGGAAGATGGACCATGACTTCTCTTATCTCAAAATCAGCGTCTGCTCTCTGTCCTGATGGAGGGCAGGAGGGCAGAGACAGAGGAGAGGGGGGAGGGTAATGTGAGGAGCACTGAAAGGAGAGATGGAATAGGAGAGACAGAATCAGGAGGTGTAATCCTGTTTGTCTGGGTAGCATCCTGCTGTGCTCGTGAGAGCCGTGACTAAGGGGTTTGATGGAGGCCGAATGGAGGGACGGGGCTTTCAACCTCTCTCAGTCTGATATTGACGGGGTGTGTGGAGTTTAAGGTTGTTTGTGGTGAGATGGGGTCTTCTCTAACGCTGACGTGGTCCACACGCTGACGGAGGCTAGCACTGAAGTATCTCAAGTACCACCGTTTCCCCAAAACTGGTGCACCTGGTACCACCATAGTTCAAACTACCATGTTCCTAGATGTGCTTGGTCCCACTTTCACAACAGGAAACGTACAAACTCACAAACCTTTTACCATAAGGCCAAAATATGAGAATCAGTATACTGCTGACTTATCAGTATACATTGTCAGTGAATGTATTATTCAGGCTACTGACTAGGCCTGTACCCGACTCAGAATTTTGCCAGTCGAAACGGATTCGCCCGTCCTGGCCGACGATTGGACTATTCGTTCATGTGTTCTCTCCATGTACATTATCTAGTACTCAGTAAACCAGTCTGCACACGGTTCAGATCTGATCCTCCTCGTTTAGAAAGTCAGCAGAGTCACAGGAACATATTTCTGAACTAAAGAGGCGGGGCTTATGATGATCGCTCTGAACTGGAGCCTGATTTAGTTACAGGATATAGCACTGGGCAGCAGCGCGTAGTTATGCTAATCATTAGCGCTTATAGCTTATGACCTTTTAATCTCACTTCTAACAGCTTCTTCAGTAGGAGGGCCCTTCGTCTTTCATCTCTCATAATAATAATAATAATAATAATAGTTTACACTTATATAGCGCCTTTCACAAACCCAAGGACGCTTTACAAAAATAAACCGATTATGGTTTATTTAAAATGGTTTTATTTAAAAATAAATAGATCATGAAGAATGAAAATGTTTAGAGAAAAGGTAAGTTTTTAAGTGAGTTTTGAAGACGGAAAGAGAGGGTGAAGTGCGTATGGATGAGGGTAGGGCGTTCCAGAGTGTGGGGGGGGGCAGCAACACTAAATGACCTGCCACCCATAGAGGAAAGCCTGGACCTAGGAACAGCTAAGAGACCAGAGTCAAAGGACCTTAGCTGACGTGATGAAACGTAAGGATGTAGGAGGGCTGACAGAGAGGTGGGTGCTAGTCTGAGTAGTGCTTTAAAGGTCAGGAGAAGGATCTTATAATGGATGCGCTCTGTAACTGGTAGCTAGTGTAGCTGAAGAAGGATGGGGGTGATGTGTGCGGATTTCTTGGTGCGGGCTAAGACTCTGGCTGCGGAGTTTTGAATATACTGTAGAGGGCGAAGGGTTTTGGAGGGTAGACCATGGAACAGAGCATTGCAGTAATCTAGCCTAGATGAAATAAATGCATGAACCAGAGTCTCAGCATCTTTCAAAGTAAGCAGTGGGCGGAGCCTAGCAATATTACGAAGATAAAAAAAAAAGGCATTTTTGTCACTTTGTCAGAGATTTGATATGGGAAACAAAACTGAGGCAGGGGTCAAATAATAGGGGTCATAATAAATAATGACCTGCTAAATAAAACCAGATTAGTCCATATTTAAATTATTATTAGATGAAAAGAAGAATGGTAGACCTGAAACCGTTTATTATATTACCTGCGCTGAAATCATTATCTCTCGTTTATCAGAAGGCGTATGAAGTGACTGTACTTAAATAAAGATAATCTGAGCTGTAGACGAATAAATACACATATTGGTAATTTAGGTTCTAGAATAACGGAGTTATAATAAAACAAACGTCTCCAGTCTGTTTCTCCTTCACCGCAAACAGCCGTTACGTCGAAACCGAAAGTCAGCTCACTCATTTGGAGCAGTGTTGGATGTCTGACTAAATGACGAGCAGGGTTAGGTTTAATGTGTTCAGATTCTCTTCTTCAGAAGCTCCTCCCCTTTCTCTGAGACATCGCTCCACCCGTGTTTCTCAGCTTCACAGCTTCAGCTTCCTTCAGCGGTGAACCGCCAGCGCACGCAGTCACGTGGATTTAATTTTCTAGCAAGTGTCACAGCCCAGCTAGACCTTATATATATATATATATATATATATATATATATATATATATATATATATATATATATATAAAATCCCCTTTAATAATAAAAAAATAAACATTAATAATTATTAAAGTTGTTGTGCATGTTTGTAAGCTTTAGTCTGTTTTACCAGGAAAAAAAAGTCACTGTTGTCAGTCAACTTAAAGGATCTCTGACGAACATTTCAACTCGTCGACTTCTAGAGGGCAGCCCTACTATATACATTTGTTCATTGATTTATTGTATACGTACAACTTGTCATCTGTTCCTGTCTGGTTCCAATGACTTACATTTAAAAGTAAAGACTGTTCTTCATTGTCCTGTAAAGTTAGCATCCTGGAGATACCAGTTTTGGAAATCAGTTGGATCTGTCCTTCCTTATTTAGGGACGTGTCATCTGTGGAGCTCCTGATGAACAATCACCAAGGCATCAAGGCCGAGATCGACGCTCGCAATGACAGCTTCACCACCTGCATCGAGCTGGGCAAAGCTCTACTGGCACGCAAACACTACGCTTCAGAAGAGGTCAGAATGACGTCCCCTAAAATAACATCTGCTACAGCACCATAGACACGAACCGGAGCTAACCAGCAGGGCCTCGTTTATAAGCAGCCCGAAGTGAGCTTATGTTTTCGTCCAGCAGATGGCAGTGTAGCACTGACGGGAGAAATCATGAGCATGATGGTTTACACATAAGCACAGGGTTGCATATGTGCCGTAGTGATTTCCTGGAGAGGATTACGATACACACATAGGAAGGCAAAGTGGCATTCTAAGCTGGGTGCTCGAGCCCCGAGGAGAATGTTTACCCCCACGATACGACAGTTTCAGCTTTGAGGGTCCGATGGACAGAGCCACACCACAGAATCAATACTATACTGGCCCCTATGTGCACATGGATGTGGATTTAACTGGTCCACAGTAGCACCATCCTTCTTAACCTTAACCTTTTCCTCTCCACTGAGCTTCTGGATTCTCGTTCGCCCTGAGCTGGCCAATCCCGCGCCTCTGAACTGTGAGGTTTGGGCATCTTTAGTAAAGCCAGCGTTCAGTTATAGACACATTGTTAGCACATGTTGTGTATTACTGATCACGTCTAGCGGTTTTGGAACCGAGAGGAGTAGGAGGGAGTAACTTGACGTCCAGTCTTTTATATCTTCTTATGTTCCGGTGTTGGGAGCGATAACGGGAGCTAGTGGTAGCATAGGTGAGGTAAATAACAGGGGTCCTAAGACGGAGCCCTGAGGAACACCATGCTTGTGTTCCTATTACGGTGGCACTTACCACGTGTGCTGGTTGGTGCATCTGGCCCTCTCTGTAGGACTGTCATGTATTGTGTAATGAAGGGAACCGTTTCCTTCATCCCTCTTTTCTTTTATTCACAGATAAAAGAGAAGTTGCTACAGCTGACGGACAAGAGGAAAGAAATGATTGACAAGTGGGAGGACAGATGGGAATGGCTGAGACTAGGTACTTCAGAGCACCAATTAACTGTCCACACAAACTGTCCATACAGCACTATGTCTGTGTAGCTTAGCTGCATGCTAGTTTGTACCGTTTGCCCCGGTACAGTGACGGAGGAGTGAGAGCAGGAGGAGAGTTTACTCCTGTGTGGTTTTAAATGCCTTTAAATTGTGAATTAACTTTTTAAAATTGTGATTTGACCTCAGTTTTGGAAGTGCACCAGTTCTCGCGGGACGCCGGAGTGGCCGAAGCATGGCTGCTGGGTCAGGAGCCGTACCTGTCCAGCCGGGAAATGGGTCAGAGCGTGGACGAGGTGGAGAAGCTCATCAAGAGACATGAGGCCTTTGAGAAGTCGGCCGCCACCTGGGAGGAACGCTTCGCTGCTCTGGAGAGACTTACCACGGTGAGCGGTGGCTTCCACACTCTCAGAGAAAGAAGGGACTAAACTGACACTCGGGTGGTCCCCTTAGGCCACTGGGGTGGTACCCTTACGCCACTGGGCTGGTACGCTTTTGACACTGGGCTGGTACCCTTAGGCCACTGGGGTGGTACCCTTGCAGCACTGGGGTGGTACCTTTACAACACTGCGGCGGTACCCTTACGACACTGAGGCAGCAGCCTTATACCACTGGGGTGGTACCCTTACGACACTGAGGCAGCAGCCTTATACCACTGGGGTGGTACCCTTACGCCGCTGGGGTGTTACGCCACTGGGGTGTTACCCTTACACTACTGAGGCAGCAGCCTTATACCACTGGGGTGTTACCCTTACGCCACTGGGGTGTTACTCTTACGCCACTGGGGTGTTACTCTTACGCCACTGGGGTGTTACCCTTACGCCACTGGGGTGGTACCCTTATGCCACTGGTGTGGTACCCTTAGACAACTGAGGCAGCTGCCTTACGCCACTGGGGTGGTACCCTTACGACACTGAGGCTGCAGCCTTATACCACTGGAGTGGTACCCTTGCACCACTGAGGCAGCTGCCTTATACCACTAGTGTGGTACTGAGGCAGCTGCCTTACGCCACTGGGGTGGAACCCTATACTACACTGCGGCGGTACCCTTACGACACTGAGGCAGCAGCCTTATACCACTGGGGCGGTACCCTTACGACACTGCGGCGGTACCCTTACGACACTGAGACAGCAGCCTTATGCCACTGGGGTGGTACCCTTATGCCACTGAGGCGGTACCCTTACGCCACTGGGGCGCTACCCTTACACCACTGGGGTGGTACCCTTATGCCACTGGGGTGGTACCCTTACACCACTGAGACAGCAGCCTTATGCCACTGGGGTGGTACCCTTACGACACTGCGGCTGTACCCTTACGACACTGAGACAGCAGCCTTATGCCACTGGGGTGGTACCCTTATGCCACTGGGGTGGTACCCTTACACCACTGAGACAGCAGCCTTATGCCACTGGGGTGGTACCCTTACGACACTGCGGCTGTACCCTTACGACACTGAGGCAGCTGCCTTATACCACTGGGGTGGTACCCTTACGCCACTGGGGTGGTATCCTTACGCCACTGGGGTGGTACCCTCTGAGCCGTTCAGCACTTTATTGTATATTAATGTGTATATTACTGAAACAGCTTGCTGCTTAAACAGCCCATCTGGCTACCTATCACACACCACTTATCACAACACTGTAGAAAAACAAACCTCTCCCTTTCTCCGTCCGTGCCTGCATGTGTTTAGATGGAGTTGTTGGAAGTGAGAAGACAGCAAGAGGAAGAAGAGAGGAAGAGACAGCCCCTGCCTGTAGAAGCCCCGCCCACCGAAACAGAATCTCCACAACAGAGGTGATTATAATATGATCCGGGTTGATGATCTACCTGACGTAGAGTCTTGCCTGTTTATGTTTATATACTGTATATAATGAGTAATAAACATGGAGTTTGGTTTATAGTACTGTGGTTCAAGCTTAGTTAGGGCAGCGGGGCGAGTGATACAGCTGACCGACGGAGGCGCACCCCAGGCGGGGCTAGTGGACACCCTAGCGGCCTGCAATGGTTTTTACAGCCTTCTGACGGGAAGGGCGGGTCTAAGACACAGGAGGTGCTTGTTGGTGACCCTTGTCAGACTGTTAGGCGGAGGTAGAGTGGGTGGAGTTTGGGATGGTGAAGGTTAAAGCGTGTTTTGTCCAGCTGGCCCGCCTCTGGTTCCCCACCACCTTTTACATTTATGGCATTTAGCTGAGGCTCTTATCCAGAGCGACTTACAAGGTTAACCCTATTACAGGTTCGCCAGTGTAGTGTTAGGAGTCTTGCCCAAGGACTCTTATTGGTGTAGCACAGCGTAGTCACCCAGACTGGGATTCGAACCCCAGTCTCCCACATGTGGTGGTGGCTCTCTGGCGGGCAGTGGTGTTATCCGCTGAGCTACACCTTTTCTTCCGTCTGCTCCTTTAAAAACTCAACAGACCTTCCACAGGACCAAATAAAAGCATGTCATTATTCTAAGCTCCACCCACTCTACCACCGCCAAACAGGGTTCGCCACAAGCACTTCCTGACCCACCATTTCCCTCAGAATTTTTTTAATACTTTAGTAATTTGTGTAATTTTTTGTAATTTGTAATTTTTGTAAAATTGTTTTTCATTTTGTAACTTTGTTTTCTTGAATGTATTTTGTTTTTTTTTTCTTTTTCTGAAATGTTTTGCACTTCTTGGTCACCTTAAAAAAATATAATATAGAAAACGCTTATTTCTGAGTAAATTTTTTTTTTATTTAAATTTTCTTATTATTATAAAACAAACTGTAGGTTTTAAATTAAAAAAATTCCAAAATTAAATTAAAAAAATTCAAGAAATTTAAATTAAAAGTTTTAATTTAATTTAATTAAATTTTCTTGAATGTATTTTGTTTTTTGTTTTTTTTTCTGAAATGTTTTGCACTTCTTGGTCACCTTAAAAAAATAGAATATAGAAAATGCCTATTTCTGAGTAAATTTTTTAAAATTTTCTTATTATTATAAAACAAACTGTAGGTTTTAAATTAAAAAAATTCTAAAATTAAATTAAACAATTTCAAAAAATTTAAATTAAAAGTTTTAATTTAATTTAATTTAATTTTTCCCTGACTTCAGTTACAGGGTACACGTTTGTTTGTGGCTAACAGCCACTTTCCTCCCCAGGATGTGTGAACAGGTTCTCCATGGTTCTGAAGGTTCCTCTGTTTGTTTGTGTTTCCAGGGAGGGCGAGCAGGTCTCCCAGAACGGGCTGCCAACAGAGCAGGACTCTCCCCGGGTTAGTTATCGTTCCCAAGCCTACCAAAGCTACTCCAGCTTTCATAGCCGTCGAGGCCTCACAGGACCATGAACTCATCTCCCCCTGTTACTCTGAAGAGAGAGAGAGTCGGCGCGGCTCTTGATTCCTTCATGCGCTCGTTCCCAGCTGAAGAGCCCACCCCGCTGTCCCCTGTCCCAGCTCTGTTGCTGTGTCCGTGTGCTTGCTTTTAGAAGGTTGTGCTTCCCCCCCGTAGCCTTTATTACTTCCTCCCTGCAGTAAATGTGTGTCTCTGTATTCTACCGCCTTGATGTCCACCATGCCGTGCCTGAGGTGAGAGAAATGAGACGAGGCGTTGGTCCTCGTCATGAGCTCAGCCTGGTCTCTGTTGTTTGAAGCGTTATCATGTCATGTAGGTGATGATCGATGACGGAGTATGAGCGGTGTTTGAAAGGGACTCCTAGCTAACGTTACCTAGCGAAACAGTATAACTTATATGTGTCCTGACCATGTACGAATTATGAGGCTCCATCCCAAGACTGGTCAGTATACACCAGGTAGCGTCCCCAGGTGCCTCAGATTGTAAATCAGTGCTGAGTTCATAAAAGCCTGATTGGTTTTCAAGGTAATGCACATCTTTACAGCACTCAGTGTAGCATGTAATAGACAGGTAATGAGATTTGGTGGTAGGTTAGCTAGTGTAGTGTAAGACCCCCCACCACCCACCACATTTTTATTTTTATTTAAAACATTTTTTTTAATGTAATTTAATTATTTTTTTTTTTGGGCTAATTGAATCCTGTAGATAGGAAGCTAGCCATGCGGTTCTGTAGTCTACCTTCAAATTACAGCAGCTTTTTAAAACTACAGTTAGAGACACCTATGTGAACTGAGGATACGTCTAATTCAGGTGTTTACCTATCGAACCAGGTAAACCAGACCCGAGCAGGGCTTCCAAGAATGTCCGATTGCAAACCGTCCTTAAATCAGTTTTAGAAATTTATTTGTGCTAGACTGTCGTTACAGGAACGCTGCCTATTTTACACCTTTGAGTAAAACACAGTTCTGATATCGTAAATATCCAGTAGTGTCGGAAGAAAAAAAAAAAATTTATAAAAGAAAAACAAGTTTATAAAATTCAAATTTCAGAGCAAATTTTAAAAAATGCAAAATTTTATAAAAATTCTTAGAAAAATCAAACTGTATGCTGCTTATAAAAATAATGGAGTCGCTAAATGGAGTCGCTAAATGGAGTCGCTAAATCGAGTCGCTACACTCCAAAAAATTACCATTTCACACTTTCAGATAAAAACAAAGTTGGCTTGTGTAAAGTTGGGTAACTCTGTAGAGCTCCTTGGACAAACCATGCAAGAACATGCTGCTGTAGCTCCTTCTGATCAGCAGCGGTGATGATCAGTACCTCCCTCTTAAGCAGGTGCGGATCATGTGGGCGGGATTACGAACTCTTTTCTGCTTCCAGTAAACAAAACACTGAGCTATACCCAGCTAAAGAGCATTTCTGAAGTTTTATTAAGATTTCCAGTTAACACTCAACAGATAATACACGATGGATGGCCAGACGTGAGGGTGGGCTACTAACTCAAAACTGAGCCTCAGATTTAGGCCCAATCCCTTTTCTTAGTTTTACCCCTACCCCTTGTTTTTGAGTTACGTGGGGTAGTGGTTGAAATCTTCCCCCTATGAAATAGTACGACCCTTCAAGAACCGCATACGTCATCAGGGGTCGTCAGCGGCGTTTATGAAAACAGACAAAAAGAAGCAGGGGCTTCAGGTTTACACCTCAATCAATCAAACGAGTCACCAAATAAACAAGAGCACAGACAAACAACTACATGACTTTATTACCAGGCTGCTAGCGGTGCTCTGTAGGCGACCCTGCCGGTCTGCAGTGCATCATATGACTTCAAAGGGTGGGAGGGGGTGCAATTATTTATTATCACCACCCAGAATTCTTCACTGATATGAAGCCCGAATTTCCCCGTTCCACCTTAAATGGGGCAGCATCCTCAGAGTGTAACTGCTGGACCATTTAAGGTGGAGCGGGAGGTAGCGCGAGACGTTAGCGTATCACTAGTGATTATTACACGTGTGTTATGAAACTCTTACAGGGGTGGTCTTACAGTACAGCGGCTTTTACCTGAGTCGGTGCTCGTGTAGGGGTCTCTTTGTGCAGCCATCTCGCAGATAAATCACAAGGCATTCTGGGAATTTTCTCCTAGCACTGTTTGGAGTGGCCATGTAGCCTTAACACTCTGCCCTACACCTCCACCTCACACCAACCGGGTCGACCCCTAGACGTGAACGCCCAAAGCGGAGGGGTAGTAGGGCTAAGTGTCCGGGGCAAGGGGTGAAACGGGGTTGGGCCTTAGCCTGCTGAGTCGTCCTGTTTAGCATCATCTGTCTTCGTGAAGCTAACGTAGCGCTAGCGTTTGTTCCCAGCCCTTTCCAGCTCGTCGTACTAACCCTCCCTATCAAACAGAGCCCACTAGAAGACCACCGCTAGCCCCCTTCATGTACGCCTTCCCCCCGTGGTGTCCTTTTGTTGCTTGTGATGTTGTATGTGATATGCATGTCATTGTTAGCATGTTAGCATTTTATGTTCATAGCCTCTGTTTAATGTTGGTGGATGATGCTGTAATGCTATGTCATACTTGGGCTTGTTCATGGGGTGACGTTCATTTTCCTATTAATACATCCTTCATATTCATTTTGGTTATTCTCCTATTTCTTTCTTTTGTGTATGTTTATTCATAAAGCCTATTTGCTTAGCAGGTGTTCAGTCCAACCCCTTAGATGGATCTGTTGTCATAGCTTAGTGTAACATGATTGTATAGCAAATGTTTCATTTAGAGATTTTACAAATTATGTCAACAATTTAAACTGATTATTATTAGGGGGCTTGCATACAATAAAATTTATACAATAAGTTTTTAACATAAACAGAAAGAAATGAAATTAGATAGCCATTGAAACTGCTGTATAAGTTTGAAGGTGTGTAACGGAATACTTCAGCACTGTCTGATCTCAGTCTGACGCATCTGCAGCACAGCTCCCTTCAGGTTTGAGCAGAATTACCCAAACACGACGAGCTCAGGTGGGGTTCAGATTGGACTTTGAGGTTTTGGCTGAGTGGGAACATTATGAAACGGTTTATCCTGACTAAGGAAACGAGCGGCACAGTCATTTCGGACTTAGGATTTTACATTGTTCGAAATGAACGACTTGGTTGGTTGTTCCTAGAGGGTCTAGTAGCTGTGTCCTATAAAC
>JAMWET010001451.1:20000-32500 GCA_024036415.1 Prochilodus magdalenae | reverse complement strand
TCTAGAAACGGGGTCAGAATGGGTATATGTAATATAGAATAGGGGTATATATAATATAGAATATGGGTCTGTGTAATATAGAATATGGGTATATGTGATATAGAATATGGGTGTATGTGATATAGAATATGGGTATATGTAATATAGAATATGGGTATGTGTAATATAGAATATGGGCGTATGTAATATAGAATATGGGTATATGTAAATTAGAATATGGGTATATGTAATATAGGATATGGGTGTATGTAATATAGAATATGGGTATATGTAATATAGAATATGGGTGTATGTAATATAGAATATGGGTATATGTGATATAGAATATGGGTATATGTGATATAGAATACGGGTATGTGTAATATAGAATATAGGTATATATACATTAGAGCTCTTAAATGGGTCGGAACCTTACAGGTATAAAACCCAGACTGTAGAATGAGCTGGTTTGTCTCTAACTGCACTAACCAATCACATCGCCATTTTCTAAATGAGGTCATATGTTCACCACCTGTCATGTGACTGCACCCAGGATGTTGGGTACAGGTCGAATAACATGCTTGATGTTCTCAGGGCTTATTTCTAAGACTGGCAGATGAATGTAGAGTATCTGACAGTCTGATCTCAGGTCAGGTTATTTGTCCCGGTGTTAACCTCTCCGTTCTCTTTGTGCCACCGCAGGAGGAGATGAACTCGTGGATCCAGGCGATCTCCTGCGCCACGCCCTCCGAGCTCAGCAGCCATAGCACGCCCGCCTCGGGCCGCGCGCACACTTTGCCCACCTCGGTGAGCGCGGCCTCAGAGTCCAGCCCGGGCAAGCGGGAGAAGGATAAGGAGAAGCGCTTCAGCCTCTTCAGCAAAAAGAAGTAGAGCCATTCCCAGCACCGCTCCACACTTCCTTCCCTTTTCCTTTATTTTGGTTCTTCTCATCCTCTTCCCGAAGCAGAACTCCAGCATGCAAAGCTCAGAGCCAAAACTCCACACCGGGTGCCTGATCGCTCCTCTGAGTGGGCTCGGGAGCTAGAAGAGGAACCTCCTTCTTATCCGTAGGGGTTGTAAATCAGTCTCAAGAGACGCGACGTCTCTCCGTGAGCTTCATCTTCCGTCTCTCCGTTCTCGCTTTTTTCGGTATTCCTGCTTTAGTGCGCCTCGTTGGTTTTTCCCTATGTCTCGTTTTCGTAAGCGTGAGAAGTTTCTAGGAATCTGCCCTCGTGAGGCCTCCACGGGCCACGGAGGGCAGCAGTGGTGCTTTGGACTCATTGAGACGTTTCCGTTTAGTTGTTTAACCTCCTTTCCAGTTTAGGTTACTAATAAAAACCCTTCCGCCATTATCAGTTTCCCTAAAGGGCAGATCTCTCTACTACAGAGCTTAGTACGAAGCGAATGCAAAATTAGCAAATGCTAATAAATATTAACATATGCTGGAAAGTTGAATCAGATGATTGTGAACGGTCCGAATGTTGGCTAATCATGAAGGACTAATTTTGTCAAGAAAAAAAAAAAAAAAAGACAAAAAAAAAAACCACTTCTTGTACTTGGGTTGCATTATATTGTATGTTTAAAGGTTATTTAGAGAACTATAAATATAGATGTATTATATAACTCCTAAAACGACATCGTTTGTTAAGTGAGGAAACTGGACGTGCGGCGTTTTCCGGACGCGTTGTATTGACCGCTGTCAGATCGGCTGCTTGCTCGTTGGCTATAGCGCTGCGTGTTCTCATTTTGCTTCTTTCTCCGGCTACTTAATAAGAATAGTGCGCCTTCTCCGTCAGTGTAACTACTGTAACTATACACTTCCCTCGTTACCGCACCGCCGAGACGCCATAACGCCGCCGGGATCATGACATAACACCTGGACCCCGACTTAATCTGGATGGATCCGCACCCTGTAGCCTTTTACCCTGTTCTCTGTTAAATATGTGCAAAGTCATTAAATGCTTTTGAAGTTAAAACATTATTCTGAGTGTTTCTGTGTTTTATTATCCCAACTCACACTCATCCTCTGGTCTCTTTATTAGGTACACCCCCTCGTATCTCCACTCACTGTCCACTGTATCAGCTCCACTGACCGTATAGGACACTCTGTAGGTGTACAGGTCCAGACTGTAGTCCATCTGTGTCTCTGTATACTGTATTACCCTGTTCTTCAATGGGCAGGACCCCCACAGAGAAGGTATGATGTGGGTGGGGGGTCATTCTCAGCACTGCAGGGACACTGACGTGGTGGTGGTGTGTTAGTGTGTGTGGTGCTGGTGTGAGTGGATCAGCAACCACCAACCAAAACTATCCACTCAGCAGCGTCCTGTGGGGCAGCGTTCTGTGGGGCTGCGTCCTGTGGGGCAGCGTCCTGTGGGGCTGCGTCCTGTGGGGCAGCGTCCTGTGGGGCTGCGTCCTGTGGGGCTGCGTCCTGTGGGGCTGCGTCCTGTGGGGCAGCGTCCTGTGGGGCGGCGTCCTGTGGGGCGGCGTCCTGTGGGGCGGCGTCCTGTGTCCACTGATGAAGGACTAGAGGATGACCAGCACTGCACTGTGCAGCAGCAGATGAGCTATCGTCTCTGACTGTCCATCTACAAGGTGGACCAGCAAGGTAGGAGTGTCTAATAGAGTGGACAGTGAGTGGACACAGTGTCTCAACACTCCAGCAGCACTGCTGTGTCTGATCCACTCACACCAGCACCACCCACACTAACACACCACCACCACGTCAGTGTTACTGCAGTGCTGAGAATGACCCACCACCCACATACTACCTGCTCTGTTGTGCACCTGTGGGGGTCTGATGGAGCTGATGAAGGGGACAGTGAGTGTAGCGTAGCGCTGTTTAGTGTCATGAACCTTTAATCTTCACATACAGGCCACCTTAGTTGATGTCAGCAGCCTGGGTCGACGCCTCCACCTGGATGTTTGGTTATACTAGGCTGGGTTTAGGTGGTGATGTTGAATATGGTTCTAGAGCAGGAGACAGAAAAGAACCTCCGCATCATTCACTTCCATATCACAGTGCAAAGCTGTACTACAGCTGAGCACTTTATTAGGAACACCTGCACACCTACCTATTCGTGCACTTGTCTAATCAGCCAGCTGTGTGTCAGCAGTGCAGGGCATAAAGTCATGCAAGTACAGATCAGCAGTTTCAGGTAATGTTCATCATTAGTCAGAGTCTGATCTCCGTTATTTAGAGCGTACCTTGATTGTTGGGCTGGTCTGAGAATTTGTATATCTCCTGAGGCTTGTATGCAGGTGTGGACGTCGGTGGAGAATGGCTAGACTGCCTAAGCTGACACAAAGGCTACGGTAGCTCAGATCACCACTCTGTAAGACTGTCCTGAACAGAAAAGCATCTCGGAACACTCAGTACATCCAACCCCGAGGAGCTGAAGACACCTGGGCTGGTGAATCTCCATTTCTACTGACACACAGATGGTACGGTCAAGATTAGCTGGCAACAGCATAATCCATGAACCCAACCTGCCTGGGCAGTCCCGACACAATTCAGGCCCTCAATACTGATTTTTATTTTCTGAAATTAGCATGATTAGCCAATGTTAAATGTTAACTAATTTTCCTTTACTAATGTTGACTTACATAACATTGAACATTTTCTCAAATATTAGCAGTTATTTGGGTCAGTATAACATTTTAGAATATTAAGTTACTCAGTAAGAATTTAAATAAGTAATTATTTTGAGTTAGAAACACAATATTCTAAAAATGTATACTAACTCAAAATAATTACTTATTAAAATTCTTACTTAGTAACTCAATATCCTAAAAAATTATACTAAGAATTTTAATAAGTAATTATTTTGAGTTAGTAACTCAATATTCTAAAAAATATACTAAGAATTTTAATAAGTAATTAATTTGAGTTAGTAACTCAATATTCTAAAAAATTATACTATGAATCTTAATAAGAAATTATTTTGGGTTAGTAACTCAATATTCTAAAAAAATATACTAAGAATTTTAATAAGTAATTTTTTTGAGTTAGTAACTCAATATTCTAAAACATTATACTAAGAATTTTAATAAGTAATTCTTTTGGGATAGTAATTCAATATTCTAAAAAATTATACTAAGAATTTTAATAAGTATTTATTTTGAGTTAGTAACTCAATATTCTAAAAAATTTTACTAAGAATTTTAATAAGTAATTATTTTGAGTTAGTAACTCAATATTTAAAAAATTATACTAAGAATTTTAATAAGTAATTATTTTGAGTTAGTAACTCAATATTTAAAAAATTATACTAAGAATTTTAATAAGTAATTATTTTGGGTTAGTAACTCAATATTCTAAAAAATTATACTAAGAATTTTAAGTCATTATTTTGAGTTAGTAACTCAATATTCTAAAATATACTAAGAATTTTAATAAGTAATTATTTTGGGTTAGTAACTCAATATTCAAAAAAATTATACTAAGAATTTTAATAAGTAATTATTTTGAGTTAGTAACTCAATATTCTTAAAAAAATATACTAAGAATTTTAATAAGTAATTATTTTGGGTTAGTAACTCAATATTCAAAAAAATTATACTAAGAATTTTAATAAGTAATTTTTTTGAGTTAGTAACTCAATATTCTAAAATATTATACTAAGAATTTTAATAAGTAATTATTTTGGGTTAATAACTCAATATTCTGAAAAATTATACTAAGAATTTTAATAAGTAATTATTTTGAGTTAGTAACTCAATATTCTAAAAATTATATTAAGAATTTTAATAAGTAATTATTTTTAATTATTTTGGGTTAGTAACTCAATATTCTAAAAAATTATACTAAGAATTTTAATAAGTAATTATTTTGAGTTAGTAACTCAATATTCAAAAAAATTATACTAAGAATTTTAATAAGTAATTATTTTGGGTTAGTAACTCAATATTCAAAAAAATTATACTAAGAATTTTAATAAGTAATTATTTTGAGTTAGTAACTCAATATTCTAAAAAATTATACTAAGAATTTTAATAAGTAATTATTTTGGGTTAGTAACTCAATATTCTAAAAAATATACTAAGAATTTTAATAAGTAATTAATTTGAGTTAGTAACTCAATATTCTAAAAAATTATACTAAGAATTTTAATAAGTAATTATTTTGAGTTAGTATAAATTTTTAGAATATTGAGTTACTAAGTAAGAATTTTAATAAGTAATTGTTTTGAGTTCTCAAATTTTATTTCAAGTTACTAAGTGAGCATTTTGGAAGAATAAGTCTTAGTATTTTGAGTTACTAAAATTGTTTATAGAATAAGTACTTATTTTAAGTTAGTATTACTAAGTATGATAAGTTTGATAAGTAATTATTTTGAGTTACTAATTAAGAAATTTGATAGAATAAGTCAGTATTTCGAGTCAAAAATAATAGAATCAATTATTATTTTGAATAAATTGGTAGAAAATTTTCGAAATTAAAATAGCAACAAATTGAGCAATTATTTCTCCGTTCTAAGGATTTTGAATATGAATATAAAAAATTATTTTGAGTTACGATAATTATAATAGGGTAGAAACAGAGAAAGACATTTGGAGTGTTTTTGGCGGGAAGGGCGTCTCGGCCGCTCATTGGCTCAACGCTCCAGTTTCAGCACCACGAACAGCTGCAGCGCTTTGCATTCTGGTCTATGTAGTCCGGAGCGTACATGAGGTAAAAGCCCTCCATTGCCCAGGAGCCTTTGCAGCGGACCGGGCTGTTTCTCAGATGGGTGAGAGAGGAGGAGAAGAGAGGAGGCGGTGCTGCACGCCTGGTGGTCCCTCAGTCACGCCGTGAAAGTGGGGGTGATTCCCCAAAACATCCACCTCAGGAGGAGCTCAGGATGAGGCTCGCCGCGTCGAGCTGCTGAACGGGCTCGTGACTGTTTGTATGAATCGCGCTCTCTGTTCGGTGAGCCGACACCGAGTCGAATCGCCCGCTCTCTCTCCGGCTGAACTCGCAGCTGTTTGTTCGTCGCGTCTGAGGATTTACGAAGGCAGAGATTGCGGCTGGGGGAGATGGAAGTTGGAGGCGCCGTGGAGGGGTTTCGGTAGCCTCAAACTGACCGCGAGTGGACGGATAGGGTGAAGAGTGCTCTCCCACGGGAGAACCGGAACACAGGACAGGGATGAGGAATCACAAGCCAACGGCAGGTTTGGTTTGGGACGCTGGGAAGGGTCGAGGTTAGTTGGGTTAGGCGGTGCTGGGTGGTTCGGTTCGTTTGCTGGAGGGAGAGATTTACCTTAGAAAATTTCATTTTAGCATAAAAATAAATACAGATATTAAAAAATAAAGAGAGGGAGGGGGTGAAAACTGTCTGGTGGCTTCTGAGGATTAAGCGGGGGAGATTATATTTTAACATTGGTGAATTAATCCTCTCAGTTGTGTTCATTTGCCGTTGGTTTAATATATAGCCAGCACCTTTAAACGTGTATTAAAATATTTATTTTTAATTAATTTAAAAAGAATAATCTGCTGTAATTATAATCTATCATTAATAATAATAGTTTCGGAAATAAATTTGTTTATTCTTCGTAATAGTTCAATAAAATGTAGTAAATTATGTATTTATTTATGGAAATATAATGCAGTAGTGTTTTTTTTTTACTTTTATATTATTATTCATTTTATATTATTATTAATTTAATTTAAAATAAAATAAAAACATTCCCCCTCAGCGTTAGCTTGTTAGCTAACCGCTCGCGTGAGGCTATGACTGGAAACTTCTCGTCACGCGCTGCTGAAAAACTCCAAATTAAGTCAAATATAAGAGAGATAAAAGTCAGAAAATGGATTTTGGGACTGTTTTAAACTCTCTGCCATGTGAACTGGACTGCCCAGCAGCCTGTGCGAGCTGCCCGTGGCCGTTTAGCCGCTGTGGTGACAGGAAGCGACCGTTGGCGTGCTGACCGCTGAAGTTGGACTGCAGTGTTGTGGTTTGAACTTCGCCGCAGCAGCAGCAGCTGGAGGAACCGCTCGGCCCCCGGGGGGAAGAGGACCATGGCGGACAGGACGGCACCCCGCTGCCAGCTCAGGCTGGAGTGGATCTACGGCTACCGAGGACACCAGTGCCGCAATAACCTGTTCTACACGGCGGGGAAGGAGGTGGTCTACTTCGTGGCGGGGGTCGGAGTGGTGTACAACACCCGCGAGCACACGCAGAAGTTCTTCCTGGGACACAGCGATGACATCATCAGGTGAGTGAGGAGATCAGGGGTCGGCTGGGTGGAGACCTGGCGGGTCATCCAGGTGGAGTTTAACGTCACTGAGTTACAGTGACCTGCTGGTGACCGCGTCCCTGCGCCGCTCTCCTTCTGTGTCTCCCCTCTCTCCATCCTTACTTTCCCTCCTCTCTGTTCTCTTTACCGTTCCCTCCCTCCGTTTCTCCTCCTCTCACTGCTCACCCTCTTCCTTCTCTCTCTGATACACCCTCCTCCCCCCTCAGTCTTGTCTTTCTCCTCCATCTCTTCTCTCTTTCTCTCCATCTCTCCTCTTCTCTCTCTCCTCCTTCTCACTTTTCCTTTTCCCTCTAATGCCTCCTCTTTCTTCTCCCTCTCTGTTTCCCCATCACGCTTCCCCTTCTCTCTTTCTCCTCCTCTCTCTTTCTTATCCCTGTCATATGCCTCCTCTCTCTACTCCCCTCTCTTCCCCCTTTTATTCTGTCTACTCCATCTCTTCCCCTCTCTCCTTCCTCCTTTCTTCTCCCTCTCTCCTCTCTTTTTCCCTCTCTCTCTTTCTCCTCCTCTGTCTTGGTTATCCATCTCCTGCCTCCTCTTTGTCCTCCCTCTCTTCACTCTTCCTCTCTGTTGCTGAGTGCAGGCTGGGTTAACTTACTGTGTAGTTGTGTTGGTGAAGCTGGTCACTGGTACATTCCTCTGATTGGAGGTGTGTATGTCTGTACCTCAAGGGGTCTGTAGATCTGAAGGTCTGGTGTGGGGGTCTGTGGATCTGGGAGTCTGTAGCTCTGGAGGTCTGGTCTTGGGGTCTGTAGATCTGAGAATCTGTAGCTCTGGCGGTCTGGTTTGTATGTATGTGGATCTAGAGGTCTATAGATCTGAGGGTCTGTAGCTCTGGAAGTCTGTAGATCTGAGGGTCTGTAGCTCTGGAGGGTTGTAGCTCTGGAGGTCTGGCCTAAGTGTCTGTAGATCTGAGAATCTGTAGCTCTGGCGGTCTGGTTTGTATGTATGTGGATCTAGAGGTCTATAGATCTGAGAGTATGTAGCTCTGGAAGTCTGTAGATCTGAGGGTCTGTAGCTCTGGGAGTTTGTAGCTCTGGAGGTCTGGCCTAAGTGTCTGTAGATCTGAGAGTCTGTAGCTCTGGCGGTCTGGTTTGTATGTATGTGGATCTAGAGGTCTATAGATCTGAGAGTATGTAGCTCTGGAAGTCTGTAGATCTGAGGGTCTGTAGCTCTGGGAGTTTGTAGCTCTGGAGGTCTGGTCTAAGGGTCTGTAGATCTGAGAGTCTGTAGCTCTGGCGGTCTGGTTTGTATGTATGTGGATCTAGAGGTCTATAGATCTGAGAGTATGTAGCTCTGGAAGTCTGTAGATCTGAGGGTCTGTAGCTCTGGGAGTTTGTAGCTCTGGAGGTCTGGTCTAAGGGTCTGTAGATCTGAGAGTCTGTAGCTCTGGCGGTCTGGTTTGTATGTATGTGGATCTAGAGGTCTATAGATCTGAGAGTATGTAGCTCTGGACGTCTGTAGATCTGGGAGTCTGTAGATCTGGAGGTCTGGTCTGTGGGTCTGTAGCTCTGAAAGTCTGTAGGTCTCGGTGTCTGGAGGGCTGGGGGTCTGTGGATCTGAGAGTCTGGAGGTCTGTAGCTCTGGGGGTCTGTAGATCTGGAGGAGGATGTTCTGTTGGTGAGATGAGTCAGATCAGGTTTAGTATCTGAGTCTACACTCTGATCATACGGGGAGCGTCAGATCTGTCGGAGACGCGGATGAGTCACTCTAACTCAGAAACTTTCTCAACAAGGAGCTCGTTATTATTCCTCCTAAACTCTCCCTCTCTCTTTCTCATTCTCTCCCTCACTTTCTTATTCTCTCCCTCACTTTCTTATTCTCTCCCTCACTTTCTCATTCTCTCCCTCATTCTCTCTCTTCCTCATCCCCTCTCTCTTCTGCTCTCTCCCTCTCTTCCTCATTCTCTCCCTCACTTTCTCATTCTCTCCCTCTCTTTCTCATTCTCTCCCTCTCTCTTTCTCATTCTCTCCCTCACTTTCTCATTCTCTCCCTCACTTTCTCATTCTCTCCCTCACTTTCTCATTCTCTCCCTCACTTTCTTATTCTCTCTCTCTCTCACTCTCTCACTCATTCTCTCTCTTCCTCATCCCCTCTCTCTTCTGCTCTCTCCCTCTCTTCCTCATTCTCTCCCTCACTTTCTCATTCTCTCCCTCACTTTCTCATTCTCTCCCTCACTTTCTTATTCTCTCCCTCTCTCTTTCTTATTCTCTCCCTCTCTCTTTCTCATTCTCTCCCTCACTTTCTTATTCTCTCCCTCTCTCTTTCTCATTCTCTCCCTCACTTTCTTAAGCTCTCTCTCTCTCACTCTCTCACTCATTCTCTCTCTCTCTTCCTCATCCCCTCTCTCTTCCGCTGTCTCCCTCTCTTCCTCATTCTCTCCTTCTCTTCCTCATTCTCTCTCTCTCCCCCCTCTCTCTCCCTCTCTTCCTCATTCTATCTCACTCTCTCTCTTCCTCATTCTCTCTCTCTCTCCCTGTCTTCCTCGTTCTCTCCCTCTTTTCTCATTCTCTCTCTCTCTCTCTCTGTCCCTCTCTCTCTTCCTCACTCTCTCTCCCTCTCTTCCTCATTCTATCTCTCTCTCCCTCTCTTCCTCATTCTATCTCTCTCTCTCTCTCTCTCTTTCCATCTGTCCTCCCCCTCTCCTTCTCTCTTCCTCCCTGTGCTTTTCCTTTCTCTTCTCCCTCTCATTGCCTCTTCTCTCCCTCTCTTGCTTCCTCTTTCGCCCTCTTTCTTCCTTTTCCTTCACCCCCCCCTTTGTCTCTCGTCACTCTTTCCCCCTTCTTCTGGCCTCACTCTCTTCTTATGCTCTGTCTCTCTCCCCCTTCCCTGTACAACCGTAGTACGTTAGTGTTTTGTCGGGCTGTGTTGCATCATGTTGATGGTGTTGATTGGTTTGATGGAAACAGAAGAGAGAAATACAGAAAACAGACATTAGGACATTCTGTCCATCCTTCTTCCACTGTGAGAAGACACCTCAGCGCTAAGGAGGTGTAGCTGTTGAAGAAGCTCCTCTCTGAGAGAAGGAGACAGGCTTGAGGGTTTGGTTCTGCGGGTGAGAGGATTTATCTGCTGCCTAGTTAAGTGTAAAACCTCTCTCCGCGTGCTGGCAGTGTACGATTACCGGAGCTGGCAGGCCGTGTGTCTATTTTCCCTTTCAGGTTGGCCAGCTTCGCTTTTATCGCTCAGATCACTGGCACAGGTCTTACATCAGCTGTCCCCGGTGCTGCTGCGGGCTCAGTGAACACCTCCCCACGCGTTGGAACGGCTGTGGGGAAAATATCCTCCGTTAATTCATCATTTAAGGTGGCCAAAAATCATTTCACAGGGCTGTTTCCCAGCTTCTCTCTGTACCTGACTGACCCAACAGCCACGATTATGGACACTCAGCGAGCAGTGGTGTCCTCCATGAGTCACCCGGTTAGTGCAGCACCATTGGCAGACGGCTGCACCACGCAGGACTACATGCACACAGACCGTTACCACGACCGTCCTTAACACCACGTCACCGTCACCAAAGACTGCAGTGGTGTCGACTGTCATGGAGAGACTCAGAATGGCAGCGGGTCATCTTCAGTGACGAGTCCCGCTTTAGTCTTGGTGGAGACGCCCAACGAATCCGTGTGTGGAGGCACCGTGGTCAGCACCAAGATGAACGGTCACATGTCCAAAAAGCTTGGTGTTGCTTGCTAACTGCTAGGTAGCCTATAGCCTCAGTAGTAATGAGCAGTATCGATAACGGTACAGGTGTACCGGTACCTGTCCATGTCTATGATGCACTAAGTAAAGCCTATTGTTGTTATATAGGGTCATGTACCAGTGATGGGCCAGTTCGGGTCAGTTTTGGACAGAACTTTCACACACCTGGGTCAGTTTCAGTCTTCAAGCATCATGATGTGGTTCAGGTTGGGTCTGAACAGTCACACTTGGGTCAGACCTAAAAACGCCATGCTGTGTATCCGGTGGGGTCGGGACTGAAAACGTTCAGTACCAGAATTCCAGGCCTGGTTGGAGGTCCGTCTTACTGAGCGCTCGTGCGTATGTGTCTGATATGCAAGGTGACTGTCAAACGCTTAACTCTGCAGTCTGCCCACGTTTAGGCATGAGGGAGCACACAGCCACACGGGATGGATTATCACCAGACACCATTAGGAAACTCTACAGTCATGCATGACCTAGGCAGAAGGTCACTCCGCTCCTCCTCTCAGCTTAGAAGAATTACCGTCACCTGTTCTGGACGCGACGTTCTGGCCACCCCTTGTGTCTCTTCAGTCGTTGTGAGTCTTGAGCCTGAACAGCTGAGGTTCGTGTGCTTGAACTTATTGATGAGGTCCGATTCACATGGAAAACCAACAAGACAGACGACAGGGCCTAGACGTGCCAGTCCTACAGCTGCGTCCTCCGTGTTCCTAGCTCCTGCTTGGCCAGCCAGTGCTCTGTGCGGCCTCGAGCCTGCAGGTTACGTTTGATGCCGCCAAGCCTTGTAACCTGAGATGTTCCTTGACAGGGCTGTGTGTTTGCTTGCAGTGGTGTGAGGGAAGTGTGAGGGACGTGTGTGCAGCGGTGTGACGGTTGATATCCACCGCTGTTTATCTTTATTAATGAGGCGAGGCTGGATCCGAGCAGCTGTGACCAGCACTACAGTTCCAGACTGGAGTCCATCTGTTTCTCTGTATTACCCTGTTCTACAATGGGCAGGACCCCCACAGGACCACCACAGAGCAGGTACTAAGTGGGTGGTGGATCATTCTCAGCACTGCAGTGTCCTATCCTGCTTTGTTGGTCAGTCTGCCGGGATGTTCTCGGCAGTGTGTCCGCTGGGACGTTGTCGGCTGTGCGTCTGCTGGGATGTTAAGATGTTCAGTGTTCAGTAAGTGGGTTTAATCTGCAGATCTTTGGCCCAAATCTGGCCCACATTCCCCATTTTCATCTGGCCCGCTTGCCAGATGGGTTGACAGCACTTGGATGGGGGAAATGGAGTCATTCAGTTTGTTTAGGATGGCATCAATGAAAACACAGGTCGTATGCACCACGTTAGGGCCGTGCCTCGGCCCAAAGTAGGCAACTCTGCTGTATCAGTGCCCGAATTGGACCGAATCTGTTTTGGGACAGGTGGACCGAATTCGAGTCGCAAATACCTCACAGCAGGTTACCAGTGCTGACAGTGGGCCAGCAGTGCCAGATCTTTGCCAGATGTGGCCACATCCGCTTGCTATCTGGGATTTAGCCTGTTTAATTCATGCAGTGTTGAAAAGTGGAAGAATTAATGAAGCCCTGTGAACTCA
>JAMWET010001451.1:0-15000 GCA_024036415.1 Prochilodus magdalenae | reverse complement strand
TAGGTAGGGCTGCTCTGTTGTCTGTCTCCCAGGATCTGACCACAGGAGCTGAATGTTTAATGGTCCTGCGGGAGAAGCTCTCTGCTTCCACAATAACACCATCATCCTCTCCATGGCAAGCAGCAGCTCAGCTAGTTTGATCGTGAACCAGGTGAAATCCAGTAACCTGCAAATCGCTATAGATGTGCCAGATTCTGGGTTCAGACTCATGGATGCTATAACAGCTTTGTCAGTACAAGAATATAGTCCAGCATGGAACTGAGCTATACACGGTATTGACAAAAGTATTGGGACGTACATAAATTTTGGTTTGTCACTCGGTTCCTTTGCAGGGTCCTCCTCTAAGCCTCTGTACACAAGGGGGAAACAACCGGAGCCTGTGATCTTTGGACCCTCAGACGGCACCAGCACCTTCCTTTGTGCCCCAGCTTATTTAAGGTTGTAGGGGGTTGCTGGATCCTATCCCAGTGTCAAGAGGGAGAAAGGGAGGAAGCGCCTTGGACAGGCCACCAGTCGATCGCAGGGCGGACACACACACACACATGTGCACACACACCAAGGGTGGTCAGTTTGGCATCTCCAGCTCACCCGACTGCATGTCTATGGTAGAAAACCGGAGCACCCAGAGGAAACCCACACAGACACAGGGAGAACATGCACACTCCACACCGAAGGACTTTTCCAGGGAGGGCCTTGCTTATTTCGGCAAGACGATCAACCCCATTAGTAGTAAAGGAGTCCGGGTGCTGAACTGACCTGCCTGCAGTCCAGACCACTGGGATCCCACTGAAAACATCTGGGGCACTAATTGAAGGGGAAACAGAACAAAGGAGACCTTGCGGTCTAGGGATCAAGCAAGACTGGGAAACAAGTCTCAGAACTACAGCAATGAGAGTCTCCTCGGTTCCCAAACGCTTACAGAGTGCGGTTATTAGAAGGGGCGGAACACAGAGTGGAACCTCAACATGTACCTGCTTAGCAGAAATGTCCAGGTGGCATCACTGTTCCTGTTGAAGCCCTCTCCAGGTCTTGCCTAAAAGCCCTTGCCACCCATTCTCCAGTAAGGAGACCCCTTTCAAGTCACAGAGCATGGTGGAACGACCCGCCTGGAACCGCCTGCACTCTGTCTCCGACACTCTGACTGTCTTCGGCTGCCTGTGGTGCAGCTTAGGGGCTTCTGGTCAAGGTCGCCACTCTCTCTCCTTCCGCGGCTCATTGCCCGTCTGATGGTGCCTGACTGCACCCTACATCGCTTGACGCCCTCACATCTGCCAGCGCTGGCTCAGCCTCCTGCCATAAGAACGCCATTATGTATTTATAGCACAATGAGGCAATGAAGACACGGCCAGCCAACCGGAGCCTCATATCGGCACAGTGGCAACCTGATCTCTTTCTCATAAGTAGAAGAAAGGAACCTTAGCAGAGCTCTTCACTGACTCTGTGGAAGTGCTCAGACTGATTGAAGACACAGAGGCGCTTATAGGAGACACTGAGGTTTTTTAGGAGGTGGTGGTTATTAGGGATGGTTTAATGATACTGGTATTATAGATACTCTTATTGATTGATTAGATCAGATTGGGACATTTTGGCCAATCGTGTTTACACATGGAGGAATTCAGCCTCCACATTTAACCCAACCGTGCAGTGAAACACTCGTACACTAGGGGGCAGTGAGCAGCCCCATCCACAGCGCCAGCAGAGTTGTTGGGTGCCTTGCTCAAGGGCACTCCTTCGGTTCAGGGAATCCAGGAATACTGGCCCCTGATGAACTGATTTAGACCATCAAAACATCCTAATTATTCTTTTAGTGCTGGAAACGTTTCCTGAAAAGAACGTTTAGACTCTCAGACTCCACCTTAAATGGTGTAGAAAGCAGGAGACGGTGACCGGCGACCATTCCCTACAGGAGAGCGTGGTTTTGTAATCGATTGCAGTCAGGCACCATCAGACATTTTTTAAGCGGAGGTGATTTGTTCCCCGCTAGTGTGAACGCAGGGTGAGGCACCAAAATGTAACTGCTACATCAGTTAAGGTGGAACAAGAACAAACAATAAACAGCTGATATAATAACCACTTGGTGTTAACGGGGATGTGAGGATGTCCTTTGTCCTTGGCTTATTTAATTTGAGAGCGGGCTTCACACATACAGAACAGTGTCAGTGCTTGAGGTGGCTGGTAGCCTAGTGGTAGGTGAGGTGAGCCCACATCTGGAAGGTTATGGGTTCAAGTCCCTAGCTTGACCGGGTCTGCCTCATCGTGTCCGTGGAGAAGGCCCTAAACCCCCATCACCGTCCCAGATTGGGTATAGTTAGGCAGCAGAATGACAAATTGAATCAGTAAAGTCCAATAGAGTCTGAATTGGAGAAATACAAACATGCTTCTATTTCCAAGTGTATTTAAAAACGTCTCTCTATCTCTCTCCACCAGCCTCGCCTTGCATCCAGAGAGATCCCTGGTTGCGACAGGACAGGTGGGGAAGGACCCCTACATCTGCGTGTGGGACACGTTCAACATCCAGACCGTCTCCATCCTTAAAGATGCCCACTCGCACGGAGTGGCCTGTCTGGCCTTCAGCGCGGACACCGGTGAGGTGAGGTTGTTATCTGTGTTAAGTAAAAGCAGGCATTAGTTTTCAAGCACGTCAATTAAAGAATAGGTTTTTTTTTGTTTGTTTTTTTTTTTTTTTTTTTGAGTGGGTCTAAACTTAGGGTGCCGTACTTAGCATGACCCCCTAGGGCGCATTAGCACCAGCTCGATCGATGCCCAGTGGCTACATCTCAAAATTCCAGCTCATATTCCAGCTCCTCCCTCAGGTAGGCTAACGATGCCATTAACCACTCTGTACTTTTAGTAGCCAAGCCTTGCCAACTGGAATACCACGTAAGGTGAGTCGGGGTGGTGCAGGAACGGTTGCTTTTGGAAAAGGCTAACAGGCTACGGGTTACTGCTTCTGTGTACATTCACGTAGGGTGACCATACATCCGTTGTTTCCTGGACGTTTAAAAAATACGTTTAACCAGGAAATCTAAATCGCCAAAAACGTCCAGGATTCTCTGCTACTGTCTCCAGTCGCTGTTTATCGTCTGCGTTCCTGGAATTTCCTTCATCGTCCTCTTTAGGTTTCATACCATTCTCCCATATCTGAGTTGATACATGTCACAAGGGGCGGTCTCTCCACGGTCCACTGGTCCCGAGCGAGACTTCCACCACCTCTTTTATCTGATGCGATGTGCACCTTACAAAAACTGGCTTCCCTTAAGACTGTCTCCAGCTAGTGCGATCTAGCAGCAACCGGATAAGACGTCAAATACCTCTTTGGCCCAGAAGGTTAAATGCAACCCACCAGAGTCTTCCAGTTCAGCTGGAGGCTGAGTTAGATGGCCGGTTTCTCATACCAGTAGGCGTGAGCTATTTCATAACTGCCCCTTTCCCCACTAATTCCAATATGGATGAGCACTACCAGCTTTTGGTCTGTGGGTGGAGCCTTATTTTACCCACACTCCTCCACTGTAGAGCAGGAGGCGAGACTGCATCCCTGTCCCTCTTAGCCACAGGGTGAGCAGTTGGATCCAAATGGATCCCAAAGTGAGCAGCATTCAGGACTGGCCTATTTCTTCTTCCTAGCTATTGCATGTGTTGGGGTGGGGTGGCTCGGAAACGTCACATGAAATTGAGTCTTTAATTGTGCAGTCAAACAAAAGTGTTTGGAGAATACGGTTACACGGTCGACAGACAGTTGTAAGTGCATGGTGAACTCAAGAATATCAGATGCGCCTAGTCAATGGTATAGCTGATTAAAAACGTTTTATTTATTTCAAAAAATATATATAATACAATTATCAAACTATTTTTATATAAGTCTGTGTCTGTTCTCGCGCATAGCCTGATGGCGCACTTAGGAGTGACAGGTTCAGATAGTTGATGATGGTGACTACGTTCCCTAACAAGTCTCTTGGCTTGTGGTTCTCATGAACGTGCAACCTATGTACAGGCGTATTCACGTATAGTCTAGTTCAGACGCGGGCATGGCAAAGAACCAGACATGCCTGCCGATGTACTCACTCTACTTACATACCTTTCTTCCCTCGTTCAACTGGAATATGTACGTTAAAAACCTCCTAATAGGGGGAGGAGAAAGATCATCCTCTCCGGGGAGGCCTCTGTCTTTTTCGGAAAGCAGACCAGGACAACACTCCTATACACTACGCCAGGTTTCATCACACACGGCGAACCTGATTTATAGCACAATCGTCTACACAATTCATTTTGTACTAAGGCCGAGTATGGTTTTATGATATGTGCAACGAGTCCTCCAGTTCATTGCCACTGTGCGCACGCATAGAGTCTATAACTACTTCTGCAGAGGCACAATAAGCGACTCTAATACTAGCTTGTGCTTGAGTTGGTTGTGGTCAATCAAAAATTGTCTTTACACATTCTTCTTTGCCCTAGGCATGCAGCGCCCATCGAATAAAGGCTTCAGGGGAAGTGACATGTACTGGAGGGGGGGGGGGCACGGGGGGGGGTCATTGGTGTCACTGTGGCAAGTGATGCGTGGTGATTTTAGCTCTCTTCACATAGTCTCGCTCTGAGTAATTGCTGCTGGATAGAGGTGAGGACGATAGCCTATACATCATCTCAATCGCACACTAGACCTGCAGAATGACGGACTTGTAGCACGTACTGTTAACTGCTGTGAGATAATGAGTGATTGGGTCCGATGGGGCTTAGCATTAGGAAGAAGCAGGTTCATGAATATTGAGAGTCACGATAATCGGGGGGGGGGTAATATTGGGACTTCAGTAGTCGTTCTACTTATAATGTCGCCCACACAGTATGGAACAGTATCTTAATCTTTGAATTCAGATGTTTCTTGAAGTCCCATGACCACAGATGTACACAATCATAGACTAGTCTCATGCAGTGTATGCCATCTGTTGGACACTAGTGAACGCGTGTATTGTTCTACCTAAGAATGCTCTCTGAACTCACATCAAGCAGAGTGTTGCTAGTAATCGTGTATCCTACATTGCTAACATAGTTTGCAGTTTTCTGGAACTTCCTACGCGGCTCTTTACAATATTTCCACGATCAGCTGGTGAGTGGTGTCGATTACTGAAATGCCTGATGCGGAATTTAAGACATCTTTGGTACGACCTACCTGCTAAGAGTGAGCGATAAGCCTCTGAAAGACTGCTGAGGAGCATGAGTCAAAATAAAGAGTCACTCCAGCGCAAATCATGAGAACTGTTGGCTTGGTCACCAATGCCTGCAGAGCTCCAGACCTCCTCTGGCTTACTACCTCAAGCACTGAACGACCACAGCCATGACTTTATGGCGTGTTCATGCACCTAGCAACTCGCACGCGTTATATGCACATAAACATCACCAAGCAGTCAATACTGAGTGCAGATCGAGACTGGTGAAAGTACACACAGCCTCCATCTTAGTTACGCAGTCCTGGATGTCATGTGGGAGCGTTTATCTGTCAGAGCGACTGGGGGGGGGGGGGGGGCGGGCACCGCTGAAAATCATTAACTAAGAAAGTGGGAGTTCTGACTGAAATGGACACATATGAGGTATATACACACGAACTATGTTGAGATGGCTACACGAGTCCTTCTTTGCGGTGTTTCAAAGCTTCTCCTCTGTCATGACTGACTGTACCTTTCTATGCGATTCTGAGAATCTGCCTTGTTAGGCGAGTTAGGGGGGGGGAGGGAACGTGCCCGATTTCCTGACTGCATTGTCTGCCTGGACGTGTGTGTGATTTTTTTTGTTTTGTTATGCTGGATGCCCGCATGCTGTGGGGTTGTTTTTGTGCAGTGGATTGGTTACTACGAAGCCCTTACGTGTCCAGTGAGGGATTAGCTCTAGATGCTAATCACTGAACAAGAACCAAGGCAACTTCTGGAAAAAACTCTTTCCTGCTTCCTACTCTGTTGCAGTTTTGGGAAGGCTCTTTCCTGTTCCAGCATGCCGGTGTCCAAATAGATGTTTCAATGTTCATAGCAAGGTCCGATGCGGATCTAGGTTTGGCGACGTCAGAGGTTTGCGTCTCCCTCACCCCTCCAACAGCCCCACTGTTTCTGTGGTAGGCTTGCATGGGGGTTTGGTGGTCGTCCACACATCGCACAATTCATCTCGTAGCGACACTCCTACAACTAATGCATCTTCTGGAAATGAAGAGACTGGGCAAGGTATTCCCATGACAAACGCCGATCTTGTGGAAAGCTTCTCCAGAGCTCACTAGGTTGGTATCTGTGTATAGGCCTGCAGAGGGGAGCGGAGACCACTCCTATTAATTCTCTATGGGAGTGTCATGAAATGGCAACTGTCGATAGAACACCAGTACTGAGTAACAGTGTCCCCTCATTGCCATCAGAAATAGCCACAATTCCGGCGCTTGCGTGCATGGATGCTCCTGGCAGGTGGTTACTGAATCTGGTCGACTTGGTGAAGTGCCAGCCTACTCAGTACTAGCAGCATTACCATTAGAAAACCAGCTCAATACGATGCGCTTTTTTGTTAGCTCTAGCTGACACTGGTGACATTCATCCAATTAGCTGTGAGACATGATGATAACAATGCTCATAGAGCGTCGTACAGCATTCCACAAGCTACATATATCGATATGATTGATTGGTTAACTGGTAATACAGACCCCTGACGTGGTCCTACTGTTACGTGATCGTGACGCGGTAGTGATATATACCCCAAGGTTAGTGACCTAGTGGTTGCGTGTAATCGCTAAAGACTGCTTTATTACTGAAACCACGCGCGTAATGACAAAGGTACGGGAGGTGTTGTATCTCTCGTCCTCTGTACGTGTTCTATTCTTTGTTAAATGCGCGTAGTCTCCAGGTGACCTCCCAACCGTCACACCACAAACAACTATAACTTAATTGGCTCAAAAGAAAAAAAAGATGCAAACACCCAAAATCCTTGGGATCACGTTTGTCTGATGGTTGGATCCGCACTGTTGATTGGCGGATTAGATTTACAGAATAAAGCCAGGTAGCTTCTTTGTGATGTCTTGGACCTTCATGACCACACTGAGGCCCTCTATGAGCTCTCGGAGAGCCTTCCTGTGAGCGTTAGCCGTGCTCGTTAGGCGTCTGGATGTGGATTCTGTGAAGGGTCCTAGTGATGGAGTCACTATGCAAGGGAAATTGAATTGATCTCCTGAGGAGAATGGGCGCTGCGCTCGCTAGTCCCATGTGTGCTTAATCATAGATTCTTGGCCTGACAAGGAGAGCAGGAAGTGATAATGAGCCGCGTGGCCTTTCCCTGTTGCCATGTGTTCCCTCTAAAATAGATTTTCTCTCGAGCATGGCTGGGATCAGCGTCTCTGGCTGGTGTGACGGCGCTGAGGTCTGTGTCTGGCGCTGTCTGAAACAGGAGCGTTTGCACCTTGTAGGCTCTTGGTGTAACGCTGGCTACCGGAACCTGTGTGGCAGCTATCCGCCCTGGTGGTAACTGCTGGACGATCCTTGTGCTGGAAACATGACGCAGCAGATGAGAGACGAATTCCCAGGTCGGCCTGGCTCTATTTGCTCCTTGTTTGCCTAGATCCTGTTAGTGATATTATCCAATGTCTTCATCTTGGCATTATGCTTGGGCCGTGCCAATCGTTGGTGTTACACATTAATGTAGCCATATGCTGGTCGAGCATAGCAGTCAAGTCCAGTTCCCTTCATCTCTGTATACTTTCTGAACTGGGTATCACATTGGGGGTTTGTGACGCAGTGAGATCTGTCGGTAAACATCTAGGAACGCTCAGCAGCAGCTCAGTGTGGACCCGGAAGGGGTTGGCACAGTTAGGATAAAGGTAGACTCAGGATCAATAACTGGATGTAAATTTTACACTGATATGATCAATATTTATTGACTACACATACAGAAGTCTGTCCTCTCAGTAGGGCGTCGAGCCGCCGTGTTTTGCTAACCCAACACGCCAGACTCTCGGTATGGAGCTGTAGAGGTTCTAATGGTGTCCTGTATAATCCATCCCATGCGCTTGACACATCCTCCACACAGTTTCCTGCAGAAAATGGTCGGGCGGTAGGGGTTTGAGGTGGAAGGACACCAGGCCTTTTGGACTGTGGACCAGGTCGCTGACCACTGGGTGCCTCCACACACGGATTCCGTCTGGCGAGCGTAATAAATCCACCAAGACTCAAAGTCTCGTCGACTTCTAGGTGACATACTAGTAAGCTGCGCAGCTGCCATTTTCGAGTCCCTCCATGACAGTCTGGTTACGTTACATCGACTGTCTATCTGCAGTCATTTGGTCGTGGTGTAGCGATGGTGTTAAGGACAGTCGTGGTAACGGTTTGGGTTTGATTCCCAGCTGGGATGTCAGGTGAACCGGAGATGCTAAATTTGCCCCACTTATTTGCAGAGCCGTTAAGCCCCTAGCTGATACGGTGTTACGTGAGCGCAGCCACGCTCACGTGTTTTCCTGCCTTACACGGTCAAATGAGCGCTGGGGAAGTAAAAAAGCGCTCCAGAGCACCAGCACATATGCTGGATCTTCTTCTTCTCTCTCTTTCCGTTTACCAGCGTTTTGGTGTCGTGGCTCGGGTTCCATAGTGATTTCTCCTACGAAACACAGTAGGGTGTGTGGGACTGGCAACGAGGTGCTTAGCGTAGTCTCGTGCGTGGCCTACTCGGAGGGCAACGGGCCATTCCGACAGGGTAAGGTCTCGATGCCCTGCTTGAGTATGCGCGTAGTTTGCGGAACAAGCTGATGATTCGGCCATCTAGTACACGATGTATCTATCACGGTTTCAGTAATAGTCTGCATCCATCACATGGGAGTCGACGTTCTCTGAACGTAGCAGAACCGTCGCTTGTCGTCATGAGACTGCGGGGTCACAGCTATCAGTCCAAGGTTAGCAGAACAGTAAGTTCAGCTCTGATAGCATTGCTGTATATAGCGACTGGTAGTCTTGGCTTGTAGCTCGTGGGCGACGGTTGCGAGTGGACTGGATCTGAGCATCTGATAGGTGACTGACATGCCTCATGTGATATCTCCAGTGAGTCCAAGACCACACTGGACTTTTATCTCACCCTACGAATCACGTATTTCCCTACACAAGCTTACTGGGCGGCATAGCGCAACAGTCTTCCCGCTGCGCATGGCCATTATACCTTCTTCAAAAAACTACATAATTCTGCGTTAGCCTAACAGGCTGTGCCGCTAGTGCGGACCAAAGCGAGGCATCTTTGGCAAGACAGGAGATCTCCAGACCATCCTGTGCGTAGCAGCGGCTAAAGACGACATCACCTACTCAGGAGCTCTTAAGACGTGATAGACATCTATATAGTATGAGATAGGGGCTGTGCAACTTCTTTATCACTGTGCGCACCTCCAGAAATAGACGAGTCTGAGAAGAACAGCATAGATCAGGTATAAAGCGCTAGTACATCCTCAGTATGGGCGCTACAAGTAGACTGTACCTTTTATCTACCGGCACTTGAAAAATCGTACTCTGGCTGTTTAGGGGGGACTGAGGATGTAACTGAGGTGTTATTTTATAGGTCTATCTTAAGAAGGGTCACTTGGGCATGGCTTTGGGATGTCATTATTATAACTTCTTGCTATTATTATAATTAAAACAATGAGTAATTTAAACTTCAAATGATTTTAATCTCAATTGTTTTAGTTTATTATTGTTTGTAAAATATTAAAAATCATTAATAAATTAAATAATTGCAAATGTTTGTATCTAGTACCATGCAAATATCAGGGGACCGAAACACTCTTTAAAATGTTAATTTGTTCAGTAAAAAATCGCGCTGTTTTGGGATCAGAGTCGAAGCTCCTGTGTTTATCAGGACGTCGCTCACTACTCTTTCAGTTCCTCAAAGAGCCACACCTCCAAAGTCCAGTCTTAGGCGTTGATTTAGCATCTGAGGGCAGCTTCTTTGTTGGAGGTGTGCGTCTCCTTTTCTCAGTGAGGAGCTTCCTGAACAGCTACACCTCTGTAGTGTTGAGGTGTCTTCGTTCAGCAGCGTGAACGGATTCGCAAAAACAACAATAAAAGTGGATGTTTCCCCACTCACCGGTAACCAGCCTTGATCTCACGAAATACGCCATTTTCATAACCAGCCACTACACTTTGTCGTGGTGTCACACCGTCACGTATTGTGATATGATGTTTTGAGTCTGATGAACACGATCTCCGGTAGATTAAGTGGATGCAGAAGGATGAAGCTGGATTGGCACGAGTTCCTCTGAGGTGCTGTAGAGGTTCCGGGCTGATGCGCAGCTCATCAAACACTAGCAGGAAGCTTTGAACTTTCAGAAGCGCGTTGTCAGGTTGGGTCCCCTGGATGCGGTGCGAATCGCTCTGTTCCTGCTCTTCGGAGAGGGGTGGTAATTTGAATAAGGCAAGAAGTTTGGTTTATCCCGTTTCGTGTTTGAGGTGATACAGATAGTCTTTATGATCCGGAAATAGACGAAACAGTCTGACCCTGTGTGTTGCGATCACTCTGACTGATACACCCTAGATGATCATGCATTACCCACATAAAATCCTGGAGAATTCGTCTTTCCGGCCATTCCCTGGCATAGCGTGCGAACTGTACTCAGCCATATTTAATGTGTGTCGTGGTGGTTTAGGGGCCAAGGGGTCTTTTTCATTAAGGGGCCAGGGCTGAAAAAATTAATAGTACACTCGATCGCATCGGGAATCTGTACTTTTTAAACATTGTGGACATGTCATTCCGTAATTACCACTGACAGCAATGACCGTCTCATGCATATCATGCCTGTGTTGTTGTTGTTGTTGTTGTTTTTGTTGTTGTATACTGTCCATTTTGATGCCAGCAGCACGTTACAGCGGAGACTACACAAGCTAGGTCGGCAGAGGGTTGATGAGTTCGAGTGAGGCTCTCAGTGTTCCTACAGATGTGTCCTAACATCCTCTTTATGACGTAACAGTCGTACACTCAATAGACACACTGTAAGCGTTTGGGATGGAGGATGGTGGAGATGCGTTTGTGGAGCAGTGATCATCTGTGTTCACAGACGATGACGTTGGGAAGTGTTCCTGATCCCAGGCAGTGGTTCCACTGCAGAACCAAGTCTGTTCTTAATGCAGTGTCATCTGAGGGTTGGAAGATCATGATCATCCAGTACTGGTTCCGGTTCTCTGGATATTGATAGTATGCAGTGTAGACGATCACCGTCTCCAGGTTCTTTGCTGGGTTATGTTGAGAAATGTTCTACTTGAACTGCTGCTCCATTTGGTGGTGCCGTGACCCCAGCCCATCTTTACTCCTGATAGACCCCGCGTCTCTGGGGGGGTCTTTATACCACACGGCGTATCAACAGCCTCGTCTCACTGACCTGTTAGTCAATGTAACCGAAAAGTAGCCTGTGAGATTCTGTCCAAGGTCCTAGGATTGTTTCTACCGTCCTGACACAAACTATCACACAGAGCTTTTGTGCATTCTTCATGTGCTAGAATGTTTTGACAGACCGCTTTGCTTGGCTACTTCAGCATCCAAAAAGTCGAATTCCAGGGGGTCCACCATGGCACTGTCCCGAGTGGAGAACATTTGCTGGGATTTCATATCGCACTGTAGGGGGTCATGTAATATGGAGTATGCACCGGGTGGGTAACGTTGGTTTGAAGGCCACAGGTTATGATTTCATATTCATGAAAGAGATTTTCGAGGTCACATTGAAACATGTGAATTCCTTGGGTTTAGACGAAGAGAGCCAGGTCCTGGAGGTCTACCACCTTCCAACCCCAATCCATCACACCTGGTTCAGATAATTAGGCAGTCGATGGCGTGTAAGAGCCAGGTGTGTTGGATTTGAGGTTCCTCTGGGTGGTTCATCAGTGATCAGTTTCTCTGTCACTCACTCACTCACTACCATGCTTTCTGGATTTCTTCCTCTGTGTGTGTGCGTGTGTGTTGGTGATGCCTGGTGTAGGCGGGGATCTTCAGCATGTACGCCTGCGAGGAGGGATTCGCCACTGGCGGACGAGACGGCTGCATCCGCCTCTGGGACGTGGACTTCAAACCCATCACTAAAATCGATCTGCGGGAGACCGAGCAGGGCTACAAAGGTAGAGAGCCTCTCATCTTCCAGTTACTGATTTATTCCTGACTATTGGGTACTCTGGTCTTCAGAACGAGTGACCAACGTCTTCACAGGGTGCCCCGTCTTGAAGCCAAAACACTGCCCGAAAGGGCGTTAAGACTGCGGCTAACACGCTAGAAAGGGCGTAGTCCTATAACACACGGCCCCTCCAGCCAAATATCTCTAGATCTAGGACTCTCAAATCGTCACCTACACTTGAGCTAGTATGTAAGACAGACATCCCCTGGTGCCAGAATGTAATAGGCGACTAGTTAGAAGCCTGTCAAGTAAAGGACTTCATAGCTCGGTCTGAAAGTACTACCTCCCATAACTTAAAGTATACATCTGACACTACATACGGTTTAGGTACCGGTGGACTCTTTAAAGGGGCTACTACCTCCGATACCATAAGTACATCTGAGGTGACCAGCTGCACTTGCACGCTACTGTTACTTTACTGAACTGGTGCTCCATACTAGGTACACTCTGAAGGTACACATACTATTAAGTACTACGGGTACTCTCTCATACTTAAGCTACCATCCTAGAAGGTACACGTGCTTTAGTCCTGTTACTCTATCCCGATCTATACTTAAGCACATTCTGAAGGTAACATGACTTCTTACTGGTACTCTCACATATCTCCTTTTTACCTGGTCCGAGTTTGTGACAATTCTAGCTACGGCATCAAAGGTCAGCTGATTTAACAGGAGACAAATCAATTTGGTAAATGTTATGCTTACTGATACACACTAAAACAGTTGCCTTAGAAAGTGCGAAAATAACTCAACTCTGCTAAGGCGTTCAGACAGCCGGGCATGGGAAGGGTCCTTCTCTACTGTACATACTACTGGTACTGTAAAACTACACTGGTCTACTTCTCCTACTACTACATATGACACAAGTACGTGTAAAACTAAAACTGATCTACAGCTCTTGTCTACATACTAACCGACTATACTATACTACTGGTACTGTATAACTACACTGGTCTACTGCCTACTAACATACTACTGAGCTGTACCTACACTGTCTAATGCCTCCTACTACTACTACTGTCTGTAAGCTACACTGGTCTACTGCTCTACTACATACTACAGTACTGTAAACTACACTGGTCTACTGCTCTACTACCTGCTACTGTACTGTAAACTACACTGGTTCTTTAGAGTGCTCATTTGCTGTAAACTACATAACTCTAACCTACACTACCCAGTGCCGTAAACTACATTACTGTAAACTACACAGGAACATATTGGACATCACATATTAACATCAGTCCCCCTCAACCTTGCGTGCTACTAACATCCTCCACACGGCCTGTTGTGTTACGTTGATGGAACAGAGTGTGAAAACAGATAGACTAGACTTTGTGACCTGTGGAAGTGGGGCCCGGAGGGTCCCGAGGTGGGACAGATCCCCGAGACTGAACGGGGTTTTTGGTATCCGACCCCCGTCGTAAGTTTTTACGTCTCCGTCACTGTACGATATTGGCATGGGAAAACAGCCCCCCAGTGTGTCCCTCCCAGCAGCCCAGCACAGCTGCCCCGGTGACAATCAATGCTTAACGTGACATCCATAGCTCGTCTCGAGTCTTTGAAGTTAGCAATTAATCTGACATAGTGACTTCTGTCTCTCTCTCATCTCTCTCTGCTCACCTCTCTCATCTCGCTCTCTCTCTCTCTCTCTGCTGCTCGCTCTCCTCAACTCCCTCCTCATCACGCTCTCCTCATCTCTTTGATCTGAGGATCTAAAGCCACAGTCATCCTTTCTATATTTACCCATAACCCCCTGCTCACCTGAGCGCCAGGTCCCTGGTCCAGCTTTTCGTGGCAGGGTCCGGCTTCAGTAGTGACGCTTTCTGCTGGCACAGGTGTCCCGCTCTGAGGCTGGTCATCAGATCCTCACTGACCTGGTGTAGACAGTGTGCTGACCATATCGCAGGATCCTGGTACCGACCGTTGGTGTTCTCTCTCTCTCCTTGCTCTTTCTTTCTTCCTTTTCTTCTCTCCCCCTTTTCCCCTTTTCTCCTCTCTTATTTCTCTCTCCCTCTCTCTCTCTCTCGCCTACTCTCTCTCTTTCTCTTTCTCGCTTCTTTCTCTTAATTCCCATCTCTCTCTCAGTGCTCTTTCTTATTTCTCTCTATCACGGCCGTGTAACTTCTTTTCCCCCTCTTTACTTTGTTTCCTCATTCTTCATCCCCTATCTCCCTCTCTTCTCTCCCTCTATCTGAAGCTGTGGAGATCTGGTGAGACACTATGTGATGTGTCTGGTGTAGTGTGAAGGATAGAGCGGTGAAACTGTAGCTCTCTCTTTCTCTACACTCTCGTTCTCTCTCTCTTCTCCTTTCTCCTCGTCTTCTCCGTCGTCGATCGGTCTCATTCTCTCTCTCTCTTCCTTACAGCGTCTTACCTCGCTACATCTTCCCCCTATGCTCCTACTCTCGTTTTCGTCTGAAAGCTGTAGCTGGTACAAGACTGTGATGTGTGGTGTTGTAGTGTGATGGATGGTGCGGTTGAACACTCTCTACGTCTCTCTCTCTCTTCAGTCACATTCCTCGGGCTTCCTCACAGCACGTGCTCTGGGGCTCGTCTCGAACAATCATCTCCTCATCACAACGTTGTCCTCGGCATCTCATGCACGATCTGCTCTAATCATCTTCCACACTCTCAGGGGTCCTCTCACCGTCTGTCTCCCTCTCTCTCCTCGTCCCCTCCCCTCTCTCTCCTCTCTCTAACTATCTCCTCTTTCCAGCCGGCCTCATCTCTCTCCTCTGGCATCCTCGATCATCCCGTCCTATCCTCTCTCACTGTATCTCGAGCAGTCACATTTCTCTCGACCTCCACATTCCCTCATTTCACTCTCTCTCCTCTCTCTCTCACTGCTCTCCCTGCTCT
>JAMWET010001450.1:0-45850 GCA_024036415.1 Prochilodus magdalenae | reverse complement strand
TAAAAGTATTAAGAAAATGTGAGGAGATGTGTATGTGGGTCATTCCACAGCATCCTGATAGGGTTAAGGTCAGGACTTTGACTCGACAGTTCGAAAACACAGATCTTCTTTTTTCTATCTGTTTCGTAGTTGATTTAGTTGTGTGTTTTGGGTCATTGTCTTGCTGCATCCCTCAGGGTCTCTTTAGCTTGAGGTCATGGATTGATGCCCTTGTTTTGTAAAATGGCCTGACCCGCCCCTGAATGTATTGTTCCCTCAGTGATCACATTTCAACTAGATCCTGAGGGAAGAAGGCAGTCCCCCCATGCTACCTCCACCATGCTTCACAGTTGGGCGTTCGTGCTGGTGCACATGGTCCTTTCCCCCTTTTAATGTATTGCTCCCTCAGTGATCTCAAGACATCCAGACCCTGAGGCAGCAAAGCAGCCCCAAACCATGATGCCCCATGATGCTTGTAGAGTCTCCTGTAGGTCTTGTGCTGTTAACCCTGGGTTCCTCTTACCTCTTTCAGGGTTGCCTGTTGTGGTCTTGGAGTAATCTTAACAGGATGTCCCCTCCTAGGGAAAGCAGAAACAGCTCTGTAGACAATTTATCTTTGGAATGATGTCCATTAAGGTCTTTAGCAGTGCTTTTGTAACCTCCCTGCATCTCTAGACTCGCTAGCGGTCAGATCAGAGTAGCCGCTCATTCCAATACTCGGCGTCTAATGGGAACTGTACTGCTAGGTCAATGACTAAGGAAGGTCAGTGGTATGATGCAAACTGTGGAGATACGCTGCCGTACATCTGTATGAAAGTGAAGGACTCAGAATGCTCTATGTCTCCAGGGGGTGAATGTAGCTGTCCACTACTGACCCACACTGTAGTCGTACTCATGTGGAGGCTCTTGTGTAGTGCGTTCTAGACGCTCTGGAGAGGAAACAGTGCTAGTCATTTGCTATGGAAATCATGCCGTGCCTAGATGTACACCTGATAACATCTCATGCAAAGAGCTACACGCTTCCGCTTTACTGGAACTCTCGCCATACAATAGCTGAAGCCGGGAAATCAAGACGGTGACGGTATCTCTATAGGACTGGAGGCAATGGAGGTGGGGCATTTGAAGATAGAGATATAAAGAGGTGAGATGCTGTATACGACCATAACGTGAGGAGAAGAGGGGCACGGACGCATCACAGGGGAGGAAAACTTTCAGGACATTACTTTTCTACCAGGGTAGAGATCTAAACAGCTGTGGGATCCAGTTTCCCCTCAGGCATGGATCTGAAATGGACTTCCATCGTCTTGCTGTTCTCAGGTCAGTGTGTAATATGTCTCCACTAAAGACTTTATCCAGTGTAACTCAAAGAGAATCATCTGGATCTGGTCTCGGTTCACTCTAAGGAGATCCAGCTCTGGGTGATGAAGGTGGCAGACAAAGCCTCCACTGAACATGTGTGGTTGGGTCTGCGTCACACCTGCCACTTCAGCTTCTGTATTGTATTTACTGGTGGTAATGTGCAATGGTGTGTAATGTACACTGTAGTTTGGGCCAGGGTGTTTTGGGCATAGTTGACGTAAGGTCAACCCAACAGCTTACCACTACACCACCGAGGACCAATGCTGGCAGACTGATCTACACCCTCTTAGAAAGGTGAAGGGAAAAGGGTGGGAAGCTCCAAACAAATGAGACTCCAATATGGCATGACTCAAGCAAAGAATAGCTTAAAGTCCAACAAAAGAGCTGAACGGAGGAAACGTCTGTAAAGGAGAATAAGGAACGACTAAAAAGAGCTCCTTATTTGTCTTTGGTGTTTCTTTCCTTGCCCTTCCTTTTCTTTCCTTGCCCTTCCTTTTCTTTCCTTGCCCTTCATTTTCTTTCTTTGCCCTTCCTTTTCTTTCCCCGCCCTTCCTTTTCTTTCCACGCCCTTCCTATTCTTTCCTTGCCCTTCCTATTCTTTCCTTGCCCTTCCATTTTTTCCCTGCCCCTCCTTTTCTTTCCTTGCCCTTCCTTTTCTTTCCTTGCCCTTCCTTTTCTTTCTTTGCCCTTCGTTTTTTTCCCTTGCCCTTCCTTTTCTTTCCTTGCCCTTCCTTTTCTTTCCCTGCCCTTCCTTTTCTTTCTTTGCCCTTCGTTTTTTTCCCTTGCCCTTCCTTTTCTTTCCCCGCCCTTCCTTTTCTTTCCTTGCCCTTCCTTTTCTTTCCTTGCCCTTCATTGCCTTTCTTTGCCCTTCCTTTTCTTTCTTTGCCCTTCCTTTTCTTTCTTTGCCCTTCCTTTTCTTTCTTTGCCCTTCCTTTTCTTTCTTTGCCCTTCCTTTTCTTTCTTTGCCCTTCCTTTTCTTTCCCTGCCCTTCCTTTTCTTTCCTTGCCCTTCCTTTTCTTTCCTTACCCTTCGTTTTCTTTTCCCGCCCTTCCTTTTCTTTCCTTCCCCTTCCTTTTCTTTCCTTGCCCTTCATTTTCTTTCTTTGCCCTTCCTTTTCTTTCCTTGCCCTTCCTTTTCTTTCCTTGCCCTTCCTTTTCTTTCCTTGCCCTTCCTTTTCTTTCCCTGCCCTTCCTTTTCTTTCCTTGCCCTTCCTTTTCTTTCCTTGCCCTTCCTTTTCTTTCCTTGCCCTTCCTTTTCTTTCTTTGCCCTTCGTTTTTTTCCCTTGCCCTTCCTTTTCTTTTCTTTCCTTGCCGTTCCTTTTTTCCTTGCCCTTCCTTTTCTTTCTTTGCCCTTCCTTTTCTTTCCCTGCCCTTCCTTTTCTTTCCTTGCCCTTCCTTTTCTTTCCTTGCCCTTCCTTTTCTTTCCTTGCCCTTCCTTTTCTTTCCTTGCCCTTCCTTTTCTTTCCTTGCCCTTCCTTTTCTTTCCTTGCCCTTCCTTTTCTTTCCTTGCCCTTCCTTTTCTTTCTTTGCCCTTCCTTTTCTTTCCTTGCCCTTCCTTTTCTATTTTTGCCCTTCCTTTTCTATCTTTGCCCTTCCTTTTCTTTCCTTGCCCTTCCTTTTCTATTTTTGCCCTTCCTTTTCTATCTTTGCCCTTCCTTTTCTTTCCTTGCCCTTCCTTTTCTATCTTTGCCCTTCCTTTTCTTTCCTTGCCCTTCCCTTTCTTTTCCTGTCTTCCTTTTCCTATTTATATTTCTTTTCTTTTCTGGAGTTACCCTGTTTGTCACACAGTGTTTGTCTTTACCCAGAGAATTGATTTTATGACTTTCGGGTGTCCGAGAGCTTAATTAGGGGCCCTGGACCAAGAAGAACCTGTGCACTTTGCACTTTGGCCACTCCCCTTTCCTCTGTCCTGTGCATGAGCATAAAGCACAGACTGCAATAGTGTTGTGCCAGACATGGAGGGACTACGAATGGCAGGTGGTCTTCTTCAGGGATGGGTCCCACTTTTGTCTTGGTGGAGATGACCAAAGAATCTGTGTGTGGAGGCACCATGGTCAGCACCATGCTTTGTTGTCATGCATCACACATCCAGAAGGCCTGGTGTCACTCCATCTCCACCCCACTGGATAGTAAATGAGTCCACTCTGTGAAGTTCTGGTGTGTTGTAATGATGTGGAAATGGGTTATTTGGTTAAGGTAACACTAAATGTGGACCACAGTTCCAACATTGAGCTGCTGGATCTACAGGTTTTACCTTTTCCCCATCATAACATTCCACCGTGAACCTTCATTAGCATTCACACATCTCATGCTAACCACACCTAGCATAAATGTCATGATAAGTGACCAGACATGACCAATGGTACAGACTGGGACAAGTCCATTAAAGCTGCTAGCCCGAGCATCCACTAAACTAGCCCCCTGGGAAGGGGTTACCTAGTAAGACTATGCCATGGGTCAGCAATGCTGAGTGTGCCATGTTGTGAGGTAATCACTTTCGTGTCACACTGTGTCGTGCGTCCACCTACAGCATCATTTGCATTTCTGCCGCCTCACTAAAGCAGATATTGTTACAGTTCCTCTTCTGTGGAATTACCTACCGGTCTTTATGAAAACTCACACCAGTCAGTGCTATTTTTGTAGGACTACGTGTACAAGAGGTGGAGCGTATGGAGAGAGATATACAGAGGAGTGAGACACTGGATATGAACATAGCGTGAGGAGAGGAGGAACCAGCAACATCACAGATCACTACTGGAGATGGACCTGAAGTGGATTTCTGTCGTCTCGCTGTTCTCAGGTCAGTGAGCGTCTGTTCTCTACTAGGACATTTAGCGAGCAGTGATGCCTTCTGAGTCCTCCTGTTAGTGCCAGCTTGGCAGTGTAGATAACTCATCTACACAGTCAACAGTTCCAGCTCCTTTGCGACTATAGCTTCTGACTGTCGTTCGTACATTCCTGCTTCACTGGAGGCTGTTGATGGGAATGTTCCACTGTGCTGTTGTTAGTTTCCAGCTTGTTGATTTATCTTCCTGCATGTTGGCCGCATTTCTTCAGCTGAATTACTGACATTACCAGCATTGGTGACGGGACTTACTCATAAATGACGCTTTAGATTCAATGTACATCAGTGTCAGATATACAGCATGGCAGTAGTTGGAAGAGCTTTGGCCATCAATGGAACTGTATTTAAATAAAGTCTGTGATGTCATAGCAAATCCACACACCTGGGCTTCAAGTTGGAGCTATAATCTAATGACGCCTCCGGGTCTCCCTGACACCACCGATCTCCAGTCTCCCAGAGTGCGCTATCCGATGACGTCACACTCACACATCAACATTCATCCAATCATTCACGGTCTAGCTCGCCCTTGCCTTTCTCCTTCCTGTTTCTGGTTTCGACGTCCCTTGTATTTGTCTTTCGCTCTCTCGATTCTCTGTTAGTGCTGTCTGTCTTATTCTAATTCTCGCTGGTTATCGGCTCTCCTTCTGTGTTCCTGACTATTCTCTCGGGTTACTCCTCTGTTTGCTGGCTTGTTGGATCTTCTGGTTTTTGACCTCTGCTTGTCTCTCGATCTATGACCCGGCATGGCCCTGTTCTGATGTGTGCTTGTTCTTTGCTGTTGTGCTGTTCAGCTACCAGATTGTTGAAGAAGACTCCGCTGACTTTATGTTAAGCATTATGTTAAGTTCTTTGTTCCAACTATGTTCCTCACAGCTATGTGTGGTGTATCTGCACACGTTCCTCATCAGTACGTCTTTGTGAGTGAGAGTAAAACCTGGACTGAAGCTCAGAACTACTGCAGACAGACCTACACTGATCTGGCCACCATCAACACCATGGAGGAGATGAAGAAGCTGAACGCTACTCTGAAAGACAGTCCCAGCAGCTCTGTGTGGATCGGCCTGGTGAGAGGGGACGCTGAGAAATGGGTGTGGTCTCTGGCAGATGAAGGTTTCTACAGCAAGAATGACACATACCGAAACTGGAAAAAAGGAGAACCAGACAATGCTAAAGGAGTGGGAACCGAGTTCTGTGTTGGAATGTTTAACGATACAGGGCTCTGGTTTGATGTCAAATGTAGTAACAAGCACAGCTTTGTGTGTTATGATGGTAAGAACATCCATGTGCATATTAATATATTAAAGCATATTAAAACATTATCACATCATAAGACAAATCTAGAACATCCTGATGACATCCAATTGAATGTCAAAATGTAGCTCAAGTTCACCTTACTGCTCTGTCTAGTGTCCTGTTGTGGGTTATGGGAGATGTAGTGTACAACAACTACCTGAGTTACATTCATAATGTCACTATATCTTTCAGAAAAGAAGACTAACACTGAGAGGTATGTGTTCATTAATGAGAAGAAGAGCTGGTATGAAGCTCAGAGCTACTGCAGAGACCATCACACAGACCTGGTCAGAGTGAGGAACCAGACTGAGAACCAGGAGATCTGGAATTCATCAAAATGGTCTACAACTTTTAATCGTACATGGATCGGCCTGTTCAATGACTCCTGGACGTGGTCAGATCAGAGTGACTCCTCATTCCGATACTGGAAGTCTGGGCCAGATAAATATGCTCAGGGTGCCGAGGGAAACTGTACCACAGTGTCTATAACTGAGAAGGGTCGGTGGGATAATGAAACCTGCAGTAACCAGCTCCCCTTCATCTGTCACCAGAGTGAGTTCTATTACACTTATTCAGCATATATGATCATTTATACACTGTTATAACTCATTAGTTACAGATTTAGATCTATTAATATTGTTATAGTGCAGAACCCTTTGAGAAACACACACCTAACTCAGAGTCTGTGTTTGGTATACGGTACACCAGCATGTGAAACACTGGAATGTCTAAATTACCCCCTGATCATTTTCCTTCTACCTCCAGATAAGCTGATCCTGATCCAGCAGAACCTGACCTGGAGAGAAGCTCTAAGATACTGCAGGGAGAAGCATCTGGATCTGGTCTCGGTTCACTCTGAGGAGATCCATATCTGGGTGAAGGAGGTGGCACAGAAAGCCTCCACTCAACATGTGTGGCTGGGTCTGCGTCGCACCTGCCACTTCAGCTTCTGGTACTGGGTGAGTGGAGAGTCTATCTGCTACCAGAACTGGGCTCCAGGTAACGGGACAGGAGGAGACTGCAGGTCTGTAGAGAGAACTGGAGCGGTGCAGTCTGGAGGAAAGCAGCAGTGGGTCAGCCTGTCCGAGCACCAGAAACTGAACTTCATCTGCACCACCTATGGAGATTAGTTCTGATGGGGGTGGGTGCTACTGGAAAACTCATGTGGATGAATTTGCAAATCTCTTTTTGTCTTTCTTGTCCCAGCAATGAAGACCGAGACCAGGTGGTGGTTCCTCTTCTGTAACCAGCTTCAGGAGGTCTAATCCTGATGATGAGGGTTAGAAAGGTTTACCTACATGAATGTTAAATGTGTAGTTCTGTGTTTGGGGTTTGATGTTCTGTCTTGTTTCCTCCATCCATCTCAGTGAGAACAGGTCTCAGTCCTGAACCACATTCAGAATGGATTTGGAATGTGAACATGGTGCGGTAGGGGTGGAGGTGTTTCACTGATTCCTTCTGGGTGCAGGTCTTTGTGCAACTGGTCTTTTGATAATGAGTAGATTTCTTATGCATACTAACTCAGTTTTACTGTATACACTTTATATACACAAAAATGAGAAATTTCAGTTATATATGTGTTGTTATTGTGTTTGTTAGTTCAAATAAACATTTCACTGCAAGACTTTATTAGGTTATATTGTCCTCTATGTATTCACATGTACACGTCCTGTATATTGCCATCCCCCGACATAGTGAAAAGGTATTTGGAGGCTTATTAATTAGACATTTGTAAATCCAGTGACTTGTCCAGTCCATGCCAAATCAAATCACATCCTGCAGCAGTGCAAAGAGGTTCAGTTTGGGTTTGGGCTTCAAATGTAGCAGCACCAGTAAGGTCAGGTCGGGTCATGCAACAAGCTGTGTGTACAATGTCCAGTCCAGGCTTCATTTGAATGTGCGTGCAAACCTCTATTTATACACAGCCTAGGATTTTGCATACCTGCCCAGGTAAGAGTAGCAGGCTGAGAGGTAGATACATACAGTCCTATGCAAATGTGTGGGTGGCCCCGGACTCCCATCCCGTTCCTCAGTCAGCGCCTCTGTCGCTATCTTACCTAGGCTAATGACACTACCCTCTACATGGCACGTTGAGTAGCCCAGCATGCCCACCTTGAGGACCTTGAGAGGTACACATGTTGGCTCCCCGGTAACATACTAGCTGGACCTGTACAACCTACCATCTCAAAAAGTGGTTCAGTAAGGATCCAGTCTGCAAATGCTGCACTTAATCTACTACATTTAATTAATAATTAGGAGGTTTTGATAGTCTGAATCAGCCAATCAGGAGACAACGAGTCATTTTCAGAGTCTCAGCTGAATCATTATGAACAACACAATGCTGTGCTAATGATATGCACATCCTCACAAAGAAACACTTGATGGATAGCATCCCCCCCGGAACTTCCCTGGGAGCTCATGCTAACTACACCTAGCATAAAGGGCATGATAAGTGACCAGACATGACCAATGTTACAGACTGGGACAAGTCCAATAAAGCTGCTAGTCCGAGCATCCACTAAACTAGCCCCCCTGGGAAGGGGTGCATAGTCAGCCTATGCCATGGGTCAGCAATGCTGAGTGTGCCATGTTGTGACACTTTCGTGTCGTGCGTCCACCTACAGCATCATTTGCATTTCTGCCGCCTCACTGAAGGAGGTATTGTTACAGTTCCTCTTCTGTGGAATTTCCTACCGGTCTTTATGAACACTGATACCAGTCAGTGCTATTTCTGTAGGACTACGTGTACAAGAGGTGGAGCGTATGGAGAGAGATATACAGAGGAGTGAGACACTGGATATGAACATAGCGTGAGGAGAGGAGGATCCAGCAACATCACAGATCACTACTTTGGAGATGGATCTGAAGTGGATTTCTGTCGTCTCGCTGTTCTCAGGTCAGTGAGCGTCTGTTCTCTACTAGGAGTTTGGTGTAGTCTGATGCTGAACTAGACATTAATGAGCTCAGTGGGTCTGAAACTTTCTTCAGCCTGTGTATCAACGAAGCAGTCCTGCTTCCTGATACCCACTATCAGCTCCCTGGTCCTGCTGACATTGAGAGGAAGGGTATTCTCCTGGCTCCAGCATGACCAGACCTCTGTAGGTCATCATGTTGCCGTTGGAAATGATTGTGCCATGTGCAGATCTGATGATGACCCTGAAACCGTGCCTGGCTGTGCAGGTGTTGGTGCGTAGGGAGTACAAGAAAGGACAGTGCACACTTCCCTAAGAGCCTCTGGGGTTGAGGGTCAATGAAGTACAGGTGATGTTGCCCATGCTTACCACCTGGAGTCAACCCATCAGGAAGTTCAGGATCCAGCTGTACAGAGAACTGTTCAGACCCAGAGTGCAGTGTCAGGGCTATTACATCATCAGTGGATCTGTTCTGTTGGTAGGCATACTGCATTGGGAACGGGGCGTCAGTCATTTAATGTAATAACCCTGGCTGTCTTTGGAAGATGCTAGCTTCTGACGTTTGTTGGTGGGTCTTATGGATTCCTGCTTCACTGGAGGCTGTTGATGGGAATGTTCCACTGTGCTGTTGTTAGTTTCCTACTTGTTGATTTATCTTCCCGCATGTTGTCCCCATTTCTTCAGCTGAATTACTGACATTACCAGCATTGGTGACGTGGCTTACTTGTACATGACACTTTAGATGCAACGTAGATCAGTGACAGATATACAGCATGGCAGTAATTGGAAGAGCTTTGGGCATCAATGGAACTGTATTTAAATAAAGTCAGAGCTGTGATGTCATAGCAAATCCACACACCTGGGCTTCAAGTTGGAGCTATAATCTAATGAGTATTAATATTGTTTTCCTCACAGCTGTGAGTGGTGTATCTGCATTCGTTCCTCATCAGTACGTCTTTGTGAATGAGAGTAAAACCTGGACTGAAGCTCAGAACTACTGCAGACAGACCTACACTGATCTGGCCACCATCAACACCATGGAGGAGATGAAGAAGCTGAACGCTACTCTGAAAGACAAACCCAGCAGCTCTGTGTGGATCGGCTTGTCTAGAGGGGGCACTGGGAAATGGTTGTGGTCTCTGGCAGATGGAGGTGTCTACAGCGAGGGAGACACATACCGAAACTGGAACAGTGGAGAACCAGACAATGCTAAGGGACAGGGAAATGAGTTCTGTGTTGGGATGTTTAAAGATAAGGGAACCTGGTTTGATGTTACCTGTGATGCTTCATACACCTCTGTGTGTTATGATGGTAAGAACGTCCAGATACATATTAGTGAACAGCATTATCACTGAAATCTGCCTGAATGATTTTGTGTTCCTCGTTTTTACCTTTCCATCATTTGGTGGGTTATGAGAGCAGAAATGACCAACTATAACTAATATTACTGTAATTATATCTTTCAGAAAAGAAGACTAACACTGAGAGGTATGTGTTCATTAATGAGAAGAAGAGCTGGTATGAAGCTCAGAGCTACTGCAGAGACCATCACACAGACCTGGTCAGAGTGAGGAACCAGACTGAGAACCAGCAGGTCTTTGATTTAAGTACACAGTCTCATTCTGATAGTGATATTTGGATCGGCCTGTTCTACGACTCCTGGACGTGGTCAGATCAGAGTGACTCCTCATTCCGATACTGGAAGTCTGGACCAGATCACTATGGTCAGGGTGCCGAGTGTGCTGCAGTGTCTATAACTGAGAAGGGTCGGTGGGATAATGAGAACTGCAGTAACCAGCTCCCCTTCATCTGTCACCAGAGTGAGTTCTACTACACTTATTCAGCATATATGATCATTTATACACTGTTATAACTCATTAGTTACAGATTTAGATCTATTAATATTGTTATAGTGCAGAACCCTTTGAGAAACACACACCTAACTCAGAGTCTGTGTTTGGTATACGGTACACCAGCATGTGAAACACTGGAATGTCTAAATTACCCCCTGATCATTTTCCTTCTACCTCCAGATAAGCTGATCCTGATCCAGCAGAACCTGACCTGGAGAGAAGCTCTGTGGTACTGCAGGGAGAAGCATCTGGATCTGGTCTCGGTTCACTCTGAGGAGATCCAGCTCTGGGTGAAGGAGGTGGCACAGAAAGCCTCCACTGAACATGTGTGGCTGGGTCTCCGTCACACCTGCACCCTCGGCTTCTGGTACTGGGTGAGTGGAGAGTCCATCTGCTACCAGAACTGGGCTCCAGGTAACGGGACAGGAGAAGAAGACTGTGTGTCTGTAGAGAGAACCGGAGCGGTGCAGTCTGGAGGAAAGCAGCAGTGGGTCAGCCTGCCTGAGGACCAGGAACTCAACTTCATCTGCACCACCTATGAAGGTGAGGTAGTGGGTGTGCGGGTTACTTGAGTGGTGATGGTGATTCCAGTTAATCCTCATTACTTGTATTTTCTCTCCCTGAAAATGAAGACTGAGACCCGGCGTGGCTCCTCTTCTACAGGCAGCAGATCTGCAGCTGTGTATTTCTTCTCAGGCTTCTATGGGGGTATTAACATGAGGTATAAGACCACCAGACTAAACTATCTATGGATCCGTCACTCACACCCTGCAGGTATTTACAGCCCCCTCATCCTCATACAGCGCCATCTGCAGGCATCTGAAGTTACCACCACCTTAAACACGCATGGTGAATCATGTTCAGTCTGGTGAGCTTGTTTGTACAGTGATTTGGTGTTGGGTGGTTTATCTAATAATGGGCACTAAAGCTCTAGTGTGTGTGCTTCTACTGGCTGTTATTATTCATAACCATAAATCATTTATTGTAGTTACGACCTCAGTCCTTAAATCTCTAACCAGTAAATTACCAGATTTACATACGAGTAAGAGATGGTAATTTAGTAAATCAGCTTTGATGTAATGTTTATTTGGTTTTTATATTTTCATGTGTGAAATATGTATTTCTCTATCATACACTACTTAGCATGAGGTCATATCCTTTCATGATTTAAAAATAATAATAATTCCCTCTATATTCACTCATCATCATCAGAAGAACAGCTGCACCCAGAAGATGGTGTGGGGTTGCGGTAGTGTTGGGGAGGAAGATAGAGGGTACCAGGATCAATAACTGATGATAAATTTAGACTGATATGATCAATAATTATTGAGCTACACATACAGAAGTAGTGTCTCAGTGTGGAGTCGGGCCGCCATATTTGCTAACCCAACATTCCAGACGTCTCAGTGTTGGGCTGTCATTATCATTAGCATGTCTCACCATGTCAAACCTACCCACCAAGTTTCAGTCGTGTCAGGTGACTCCTTCTGGGTGCAGCTATTGGTGCAGCTGGTCTGTTGATGGGTGTATGTACCTCAGTAGTAATTCAGTGTACTGAAGTATACTAATTTACACTCTCAGGTAAAGATGAAGTCTATTTTAATGTACTAGAAATCTACTTTAATATGTACTTAAGTATATCTAAGTGAATCTTAGTGGAGTCTTAAACAGTACAGTTAAGTACAGTTAGTTCTATTTAAGTACAGGTTTAATAGTGTACTAAGTAGAATCATTAGTGCTAAGTACATAGTTATCATATCAACACTAGCACAATTATCACAGTAGTCATGACTTAGTGTACCTTATTGAGCTTTGTTTCCATGGGGATGGCAGTTTCATAGTGTTCTTGTCTTCTCCTCAGAAGTGTACTTGTGTTTTCACAGCGTTTGAGTTTGAATATGTAACCATAAGAAATCTGAACTGTAATTGTTGTTTCTGTCGGTTTTCAATAAATCTGGGAAATTTATTTCAGTGTACGTCTTTACTGATTCAACTTAGTCTCCATTCAGCTGTGTACATACATGCTGCCATTACCTGACACGTTCTTCTAGATCTGTGTTCATAACAAAGCCTAGCTAATGGTCTTACTAACCCGTCACCAAGTATCAACTACAACAGTCTGATTCATCCAGCTGTGAAATATTAATAACTGGTTCTAACTTTAGCTGCAAAGTACATCATACAGTGCAGAACTCCTGATAGTCTTTTGGTACCAAGGGAGTCTCAACAGTGTCACAGTGAGAGTGGATGCAGATTCCAGCAGATCCTAATGGGTCCTCTTCTGAGATCATCAGCAGTTTTCTTCACACAGTTAGGTTCAGGTTGGGATTGGGTGTCAGATTCCCAGTATTCCAAATATCCAGTTCCTAATGGTGTCCTGAGATAATCCCATGCAATTTAAATTTCCTCACGCAGTTCCTGCAGATGGTGCGGTAGGGGTGGAGGGCTTGTCAGTGCTTGTGGAAAGAGAAGGAAACAATGGCGCCACCCAATGGTTTGCTAAAGAACCTGTTCTAAATCTTATCTCCAGTATTGGATCTGAGCTACTTCCTGGATCTAAAGGAACATCTGGAATAACAGCCCAAACACTCGCAGGTAATCCATACGCTCCGCCATCGGGGTACTACGGCTTACCACCACTGTGCAGCGCCCTCTGTTGACGTTTATGACGTGTTCCTTGTTTCCAATAAAATCTGGTTCAAACACAGAGTGGATCCCTGAATAGTACCAAGGTTCTGAGAAGCCAGCTCAAGAAACAGGGTTCTATATGTGGGCCAGGTCTTGCACTGAGTGCTGGTTGACGGGCTCCATCTGCTGATACAGTCCAGTCAAAACTCAGTCCGTCCAGAACTCCAGTCCCCAAATTCTCAGACTTCTCCTTTCTCCCTGAATCAGTCTTCCCTCGTTCTACCACACACTTTGAAGGCAGGGTCCAAACTCACTCAAGTAACCCAACACTGATACTCCACTATAACGTTACTCGGCGTAGACAAAGACAGGGATCATTAAGACACCAAGCTGCCTAGAAAGTATAGCGATGGATACGTCCCGCCACTAAGGCGTCATCATTAAGCAGCTACCTACAGATATCTACCTGCAGCATCAGCTCAGCGTATTTGGAAATGAGCTCACAGGCACCTCTTTGTTTTCACTGACGTGCATATATGAAGCCATGCAAAATATGCCCAGCAGCGGTAAGCTTTCCCTTTCCCTGGAATTTCCGTGTACAGAACTCCAGTTTGTTTATTAGATCTGATTTCCTGGACACGGTCGGTTTACAGAATCCCTAACAATCTTCCTAAAAGCCACAGTTACTGTACTGTAGAGAACTACCCATCAATCAACGCTGGACAATGAAGGGATGATGATGTAGACTGTGGATTAATAGAGGTCAATGCAAAGAGAATGATGACCACTGAAACCGTGACCTGTTGTACGATTCAGATAACGTCAGGTACCAGGACTGCTGATGTCACAGGTAGGAGGGGCTAAAGTGGATATACAGAGCAGGTAGAGAGACAGGTACAGGTCATTTAGCGAGGAGGAGCGAACAGAAGTGCATGAAGAGTGGAAAAGGAAGCTCTCAGGTACGTTCTGCTGATTTTCTACCTCTACATACAGCACCAGTCTAACGTATAGACTCTAGAACTACTTTTACACACGTTATTGAGCTGTGGGTTTGATGTTAAGAGGTTATAACGACCATTTTTACCCATCAGTCAACACTTAATCACCACTAAACACAAAATGAAAACAAGCTTTAGCTTTCTGAAAATGTATTAACACTTAAAATCTGATGTCTGTTAATTACAGAGTATTGTAGAGTGTTTAAGAAAAAGCCTTTGTCCTGCTAATTTCAGGTTTGTGATCCCTGGCATTCATTATACCTGGTTAGTTCAGCTAAGGAGTGTTGCTGGAGGTGGTGGGGCTGGTACCCTCCTGGGTTGTGGTGGGTGTACATGAGAAAAGCTCAGCTTGTGTATATGTGGCTGGTTAAAGCTTTTAAATGAAGTAGCAGTTAAGTGGAACCCGTCTATGTGTGTCGATGTGACTGGAACCCGGTCACCCCTACAATGTGTTGAGTTGGTTTGTAAAAGTAAAACCACAGGGACCGTTCATTCTGGTCCCAGACATTCGCAGGGGGTCATTTCCTGGGTGGGCAGTCTGTATGTATAAGACAGAACACCAGTAAGTAAGACCACCCAGCATCGTCTCTGCCTGCATTAGCCTCTGTGTGCATCCAGAGAGCCATAGGAAAGGTAAGGGCTGGGTTAGCATGCTAGCTAGCCATAGCATACTGAAGCTTCTCACACCTTTACTCTGTATCTCTGTCAAAAATTACACTCTGAGGGTATTTCAGTTCATATCTGACCAGAGTTATGACTTTTTACACTGTACTGAAAATTTAAAACCAGTTTTTAAACATAGAGCTCAAGTTTCACCAACACCTCTCCAGCAGTGCTCTGAGCAGTCTGACTAGAGTTCGTCTGAAGTAACGGATGGTGTAGTAGCCCCGCCCCCAAAGAGTCAGTAGAAAGGATCATATGAAATGAGATTAATAGAATAGATATTGGATATATTTCATTATTTCTCTGTTAACAATTTTAAATGGAAGTGCCATTAGGTACAATATAATGATCACTCTGTTGACGTTCTCTAAATAGCACCAAGCTTCTAAGAAGCCTGAAATGAACTAGATCTAGAACTACGGTTCTTTGGGTCAAAAATAGCTACATCTGAACTTCCTCTTATTTGAACCGGTTTACTTCAATGGGTCACATACAAACAACACAATCCGTATACAACAGAAACAAGAACGTGAGTTCTCCTGGAGCTTGATGTAACTGACCAAAGTACTAAACCCTGCTTCTCTCTTTCTCTCAGAAATGGATCAGAACTGGGTTTCCATCACCTTCTTCTTCTTCTCAGGTCAGTATGTGTGTGCACCTGAACGCTGCAGGAGAACCCAGTATATTAACAGACTCTACTAACCTGATAATCCCCTGATAATAAGACCCCTGTTCATGTTCCTCACAGCTGTGTGTGGTGTATCTGCACACGTTCCTTATCGGTACGTCTTTGTGAGTGAGAGTAAAACCTGGACTGAAGCTCAGAACTACTGCAGACAGAACTACACTGATCTGGCCACCATCAACACCATGGAGGAGATGAAGAAGCTGAGCGCTACTCTGAACGACAAACCCAGCAGCTCTGTGTGGATCGGCTTGTCTAGAGGGGGCACTGGGAAATGGCTGTGGTCTCTGGCAGATGGAGGTTTCTACAGTGAGGGAGGTGCATACCGAAACTGGAACAGTGGAGAACCAGACAATGCTGTTGGTAGGAAAGAGTTCTGTGTTGGGATGTTTAAAGATTCTGGAACCTGGTTTGATGTTCTCTGTGATGGTCCATACACCTTTGTGTGTTATGATGGTAAGAGCCTCCAGATACATATTAGTGAACAGCATTATCACTGAAATCTGACTGAATGATTTTGTGTTCCTCGTTTTTACCTTTCCATCATTTGGTGGGTTATGAGGGCAGAAATGACCAACTATAACTAATATTACTGTAATTATATCTTTCAGAAAAGAAGACTAACACTGAGAGGTATGTGTTCATTAATGAGACGAAGAAGACCTGGTATGAAGCTCAGAGCTACTGCAGAGACCATCACACAGACCTGGTCAGAGTGAGGAACCAGACTGAGAACCAGCAGGTCTTTAATTTAACTACACAGTCTCAGTCTGATAGTCGTATTTGGATCGGCCTGTTCAACGACTCCTGGACGTGGTCAGATGGGAGTGACTCCTCATTCCGATACTGGAAGTCTGGACCAGATCACTATGGTCAGGGTGCCGAGTGTGCTGCAGTGTCTATAACTGAGAAGGGTCGGTGGGATAATGAGAACTGCAGTAACCAGCTCCCCTTCATCTGTCACCAGAGTGAGTTCTACTACACTTATTCAGCATATATGATCATTTATACACTGTTATAACTCATTAGTTACAGATTTAGATCTATTAATATTGTTCTAGTGCAGAACCCTTTGAGAAACACACACCTAACTCAGAGTCTGTGTTTGGTATACGGTACACCAGCATGTGAAACACTGGAATGTCTAAATTACCCCCTGATCATTTTCCTTCTACCTCCAGATAAGCTGATCCTGATCCAGCAGAACCTGACCTGGAGAGAAGCTCTGTGGTACTGCAGGGAGAACCATCTAGATCTGGTCTCGGTTCACTCTGTGGAGATCCAGCTCTGGGTGAAGGAGGTGGCACAGAAAGCCTCCACTGAACATGTGTGGCTTGGTCTGCGTCACACCTGCACCCTCGGCTTCTGGTACTGGGTGAGTGGAGAGTCCATCTGCTACCAGAACTGGGCTCCAGGTAACGGGACAGGAGAAGAAGACTGTTGGTCTGTAGAGAGAACCGGAGCGGTGCAGTCTGGAGGAAAGCAGCAGTGGGTCAGCCTGCCTGAGGACCAGGAACTCAACTTCATCTGCACCACCTATGAAGGTGAGGTAGTGGGTGTGCGGGTTACTTGAGTGGTGATGGTGATTCCAGTTAATCCTCATTACTTGTATTTTCTCTCCCTGAAAATGAAGACTGAGACCCGGCGTGGCTCCTCTTCTACAGGCAGCAGATCTGCAGCTGTGTATTTCTTCTCAGGCTTCTATGGGGGTATTAACATGAGGTATAAGACCACCAGACTAAACTATCTATGGATCCGTCACTCACACCCTGCAGGTATTTACAGCCCCCTCATCCTCATACAGCGCCATCTGCAGGCGTCTGAAGTTACCACCACCTTAAACACGCATGGTGACTCATGTTCAGTCTGGTGAGCTTATTTGTACAGTGATTTGGTGTTGGGTGGTTTATCTAATAATGGGTTATTATTCATAACCATAAATCATTTATTGTAGTTACGGCCTCAGTCCTAAAATCCCTGTAACCTGTTTATTGGTGTGTGAACTGCAAAAAAAAAAAAAAAAAAAAAAAAAAAGGTCAGATTTTTAATAGTTGGTAAATTTATGAATCAGCTTTAATGTAATTTTGTTTTTGTTTTTTACTGTTTTTGATTTACTTTTTTCCATACTTATGAAATATGTATTTCTTGAGCCATCTTCTTTCATGTTTTAAAATCTGCTGTTATTTCATGTACTACACACTACATTGATCTGTGTGCTAAATACAAGCCTAATATTGAAGGCTCATCTGCGTAATAGAGCCTGGCGTACTGGACATGCTCTCTCCAGGAACTGAACACCCCTGCTGTAGAGGGTGTGGTACCTTACCTTCACTTGTCATATGACTACAAGTACACAGACCAATGCATATGGCTGTAGAGGGTACGTGTGGTGGTCCTGTTCTCCACAGCTCAAACACATGAACACAGGTGATTAAAAAAAGTGCATACATGCTGTCACTACCCGACATGTTCTTCTATACCTGTGTTCATAACAAGGCCTAGCTAATGCTCTTTCTAAACGGTCACCAAGTATTAAATACAACAAGTCTGATTAATCCATCAATACAAAATAAATAGCTGGTTGTAACGTTGGATGAATTAACAACATATAGTGCAGAACCTCTGATTGTCTTTTGGCAATAAGGTAGTCACAGAGGTTCTGCAGCAGTGCAAAAGGGTTTAGGGTGTCAGATTTCCAGTAGGGTCTAGTCAGTTAAATGGGTTTGGGTTAGGTTTGGGTGTCAGATGTCTATTAGTGTCTGGTCAGGTTTCCAGTAGTGTCTGATCAGGTTGAGTGGGTTTGGGTGTCAGGTTTTTTGGGTTGAGCCTTGTCAGTTGGGCCTTAGTTTCCAGTAGGGTCTGATCAGGTTGAGTGGGTTTGGGTTGGATTTAGGTGTCAGGTCTCCAGTAGGGTCTGATCAGGTTGAGTGGGTTTGGGTTGGATTTAGGTGTCAGGTCTCCAGTAGGGTCTGATCAGGTTGAGTGGGTTTGGGTTGGGTTTGGGTGTCAGGTTTCCAGTAGGGCCTGATCAGGTTGAGTGGTTTTGTGTTGAGCGGTTTTGGGTTGAGCTTGGGTGTCAGGTTTCCAGTAGGGTCTGATCAGGTTGAGTGGTTTTGGGTGTCGTATTTCCAGTAGGATCTGATTAGGTTGGAATTGGGAGTCAGGTTTTGAGTAAGGCCTGGTTAGGTTGAATAGGTTTGGGTGTCAGATGTCTATTAGTGTCTGGTCAGGTTTCCAGTAGTGTCTGGTCAGGTTGAGTTTGTGTGTGGGATTTTCAGTAGGATCCGGCCAGGTTGAGTGGGTTTGGGTGTCAGGTTTCCAGTAGGGCCTGATCAGGTTGAGCGGTTTTGGGTTGAGCTTGGGTGTCAGGTCTCCAGTAGGGCCTGATCAGGTTAAATGGGTTTGGGTTGGGTTCGGGTGTCAGGTCTCCAGTAGGGTCTGATCAGGTTGAGTGGGTTTGGGTTGAAATTGGGTGTCAGGTTTCCAGTAGGGCCTTGTTGTGTTAAGTGAGTTTGGGTTGGATTTGGGTGTCAGGTTTCCAGTACGGTCTGATCAGGTTGAGTGGGTTTGGGTGTCAGGTTTCCAGTAGGGCCTGGTCAGGTTGAATGGGGTTGGGTTGGGTTTGGGTGTCAAGTCTCCAGAAGGGCCTGGTCAGGTTGAATGGGGTTGGGTTGGTTTTGGGTGTCAGGTTTCCAGTAGGGCCTGACCAGTTTGAATGGGTTTGGGTTGGTTTTGAGTGTCAGGTTTTAGTAGGGCCTGGTCAGGTTGAATGGTTTTGGGTGTCAGGTTTCCAGTAGGGCCTTGTCAGGGTGAGTAGTCAGTTAAATGGGTTTGGGTTAGGTTTGGGTGTCAGATGTCTATTAGTGTCTGGTCAGGTTTCCAGTAGTGTCTGATCAGGTTGAGTGGGTTTGGGTGTCAGGTTTCCAGTAGGGCCTTGTCAGGTTGGGCCTGGTCTCCAGAAGGGCCTGGTCAGGTTGAATGGGGTTGGGTTGGTTTTGGGTGTCAGGTTTCCAGTAGGGCCTGGTTGGGTTGAGTGGGTTTGGGTGTCAGGTTTCCAGTAGGGCCTTGTTGTGTTAAGTGAGTTTGGGTTGGATTTGGGTGTCAGGTTTCCAGTACGGTCTGATCAGGTTGAGTGGGTTTGGGTGTCAGGTTTCCAGTAGGGCCTTGTCAGGTTGAGTGGGTTTGGGTGTCTATTAGTGTCTGGTCAGGTTTCCAGTAGTGTCTGGTCAGGTTGAGTTTGTGTGTGGGATTTCCAGTAGGGCCTGACCAGGTTGACTGGATACATTGTCTAGTTCAAGCTCCATTTGAAAGTGCGTGCCAACCTCTGTTTACTCACAGCTAGGGATTTTGCATGTATGGCCAAGTCAGAGTAGCAGGCTGACGGTTGAATGCCACATGCAAATGTCTGGGTGCCCTGGTTGAATGAGGTTCTGTTATGCATCACTGCAAGGAACACACTTCTATACATATTCAGTTCAAATGTGTTCCCTGTGAACCATGTGTGCCCATTCCTCCACCTGTAGATCCAGCATCCTGCTGAGTGGAGCTCCAACCATGGTGTATCACACTTGATCGGGGTACTGAAGGCCATCAGTGTCATCTCAGTAATAGAGCCAGGTGTTCTGGCCATGATCTCTCCAGGACCAGGATTGAGCACCCCTGGTGTAGAGGATGGGGTACCTTACCTTCATTTGTCCATACCTTTATATGACCATAAGTACACAGATCAATGCATATGACTGTAGAGAGTACAGATATGGTTCTCCACAGTTCAGAGTTTGGGTGTCAGATTACCAGTAAGGTCTGGTTAGGTTGAGTGCATTTGGGCTGGGTTTGCGTGTCAGGTTTCCAGTAGGGCCTGATCAGGTTGAGAGCGTTTGGGTTGGGTTTGGGTGTCAGGTTTCCAGTAGTGCCTGATCAGGTTGAGTGGGTTTGGGTGTCAGGTTTCCAGTAGGGCCTTGTCAGGTTGAGTGGGTTTGGGTTGGTTTTGGGTGTCAGGTTTTAGTAGGGCCTGGTCAGGTTGAGTGGGTTTGGGTGTCAGATTTCCAGTAGGGCCTGATCAGGTTAAATGGGTTTAGGTTGGGTTCAGGTGTCAGGTCTCCAGTAGGGTCTGATCAGGTTGAGTAGGTTTGGTTTGGATTTAGGTGTCAGGTCTCCAGAAGGGCCTGGTTAGGTTGAATGGGTTTGGGTTGGTTTTGGGTGTCAGGTTTCCAGTAGGGCCTGATCAGGTGGAGTGGGATTGGGTTGGATTTTGGTGTCAGGTTTCCTGTAGGGCCTGATCAGGTTGAGTGTGTTTGGATGTCAGGTTTCCAGTAGGGCCTGCTCAGGTGGAGTGGGTTTGGGTGTCAGGTTTCCACTAGGGCCTGACCAGGTTGACTGGGTACATTGTCTAGTTCAAGCTCCATTTGAAAGTGCGTGCCAACCTCTGTTTACTCACAGCTAAGGATTTTGCATGTATGGCCAAGTCAGAGTAGCAGGCTGACGGTTGAATGCCACATGCAAATGTCTGGGTGCCCTGGTTGAATGAGGTTCTGTTACGCATCACTGCAGGGAACACACTTCTATACATATTCAGTTCAAATGTGTTCCCTGTGAACCATGTGTGCCCATTCCTCCACCTGTAGATCCAGCATCCTGCTGAGTGGAGCTCCAACCATGGTGTATCACACTTGATCGGGGTACTGAAGGCCATCAGTGTCATCTCAGTAATAGAGCCAGGTGTTCTGGCCATGATCTCTCCAGGACCAGGATTGAGCACCCCTGCTGTAGAGGATGGGGTACCTTACCTTCATTTGTCATATGACCATAAGTACACAGATCAATGCATATGACTGTAGAGAGTACAGGTATGGTTCTCCACAGTTCAGAGCTTGGGTGTCAGGTGTCCAGTAGGGCCTGATCAGGTTGAGTGCATTTGGGTGTCAGGTTTCCAGTACGGTCTGATCAGGTTGAGTGGGTTTGGGTGTCAGGTTTCCAGTAGGGCCTTGTCAGGTTGAGTGGGTTTGGGTTGGATTTGGGTGTCAGGTTTCCAGTAGGACCTGACCAGGTTGAATGGGTTTGGGTTGGTTTTGGGTGTCAGGTTTCAGTAGGGCCTGGTCAGGTTGAGTGGGTTTGGGGGTCAGATTTCCAGTAGGGTCTGGTCAGGTTGCGTGGGTTTGGGTTGAGCTTGGGTGTCAGATTTCCAGTAAGGTCTGGTCAGGTTGCGTGGGTTTGGGTTGAGCTTGGGTGTCAGATTTCCAGTAAGGTCTGGTCAGGTTGAGTGGGTTTGGGTGTCAGATTTCCAGTAGGGTCTGGTCAGGTTGCATTTGTTTGGGTTGAGCTTGGGTTTCAGGTTTCAGTAGGGCCTGGTCAGGTTGCATTTGTTTGGGTTGAGCTTGGGTTTCAGGTTGCCAGTAGGGCCTCGTTAGGTTGAGTGGTATAAGGTTGGGTTTGGGTGTCAGATTTCCAGTAAGGTCTGGCCAGGTTGTGTGGGTTTGGGTTGAGCTTGGTTGTCTGATTTCCAGTATGGTCTGGTCAGGTTGAGTGAGTTTGGGTGTCAGATTTCCAGTAGGGTCTGGTCAGGTTGCATTTGTTTGGGTTGAGCTTGGGTTTCAGGTTGCCAGTAGGGCCTCGTTAGGTTGAGTGGTATATGGTTGGGTTTGGGTGTCAGATTTCCAGTAAGGTCTGGTCAGGTTGAGTGGGTTTGGGTGTCAGATTTCCAGTAGGGTCTGGTCAGGTTGCATTTGTTTGGGTTGAGCTTGGGTTTCAGGTTGCCAGTAGGGCCTCGTTAGGTTGAGTGGTATAAGGTTGGGTTTGGGTGTCAGATTTCCAGTAAGGTCTGGTAAGGTTGCATGTGTTTGGGTTGAGCTTGGGTTTCAGGTTTCAGTAGGGCCTGGTCAGGTTGCGTGTGTTTGGGTTGAGCTTGGGTTTCAGGTTTCAGTAGGGCCTGATCAGGTTGACTGGGTACATTGTCTAGTTCAGGCTTCATCTGAATGTGCGTGCAAACCTCTATTTAGACACAGCTAAGGATTTTGCATATATGACCAAGTCAGAGTAGCAGGCTGAGGAATGAATGCCACATGCAAATATCTGGGTGCCCTGTTTGAATGAGGTTCTGTTACACATGGACACAGAACACACTTCTATGCATACACAGTTCAAATGTGTTCCCTGTGGAGCATGTGTGCCCAATCCTGCGGCTATAGCTCTACCAGCCTGCTAAATCATCGTCCAAGGCATTCAGAGTCATTTGAGTAATAGAGCCAGGTGTGCTGGACTTTCCAGGCTAGTAGATCTCCAGGACCAGGATTGAGCACCCCTGCTGTAGAGGATGTGGTATCTAACCATCACTCGTCATATGACCAAGAGGACTCAGACCTTTGCATACTGCTGTAATAGGTCTAGGTGTGGTGCTCCTGTTCTCCACAGCCCAAACACATGAACACCGGCCAAGAAGGCCATGGGTGCAGAAGAACATAACCTCAATTCTCTCTTTTGCCTTCTAAAGAAAAGATCCATTTCATCCCCCCACCATCTTTGCCCCTCATCCAGTCAAGTCATGTTTTACCCCAGATGTCACAAAGCAGCTACTGCCCATCCTGTGCTCTGTGATGCGGAGCTACTGGCCATCCTGTGCTCTGTGAAGCAGAGCTACTGGCCATCCTGTGCTCTGTGATGCAGAGCTACTGCCCATCCTGTGCGATGTGATGCTGAGCAACTGCCCATCCTGTGTGCTCTGATGAAGAGCTACTGCCCACTCTGTGCGCTGTGATGCAGAGCTACACACCCACTATACACATTAAATTGACTTGATAAAGTGACCACAATATCTGAATGAAGCTCAGTCACTGTGACCAGTGAAAACCAGTGGACAATGTAAGTGGTTTACTACAGTGGAAAAACTTTGAACATCAATAACTGCTGCTAGAAGGTTACAGTTATGATATATTAGTCCAAATATGAGATGAAGTTTTAAAATTGTGAGGAAGAGGAGGATCTATGAAGATCAGTCGTTGTTTCAATTCCTTCTGCAACCACTTTTCTTTTCACTAGCTGAACAACTGTCATTCTTTTCAGAAATGTGGAGCATACAGATCATAAAAGAGTATGGGTGAACTTGCATAGGCATATGCAACAGATTTGACCTCAGAATAGGTCTCGATATATGACGCATGGATCAGAGTAATCCCAATGCAGATCAAACGAACCTAATTAGTAGCAGTAGGATAGTCGCTCTACAGCATTCTGACATGAGTATTCTGATGTGAGTTGTCATGTTCAGCCACAGATAATCCAGAAACCATCCTGTTTATGCATGAAGGCAAATCTCATGAGAAGAATGGAAGCTGTAATAAAGGCAAATCAAGTTAGAGTTATCATTCAGCTGTTGAGGCTACGAGTCTTCTTTTGCCTGCTTGCTTGTTAAATGTGTTTGAGTTTTTTTCTCTGACGCTGCAAAATGAATAATTAGTATTTATTGGCCATCATGACTGAAAACCAAATAAATGAAGGATGATCTTTGATGCTTGCATGGAACTGCAGTAAGCTGGGAAGATGAAGTCTAACAATTGCTTCCTCCAAGACTTATTATTAAGTGTCAGTGCATAGCTCAATATGCTTGAAGGGAAATGCTGACTGCCAACCTGACAGCTTCTCTATATGTACACCCATCCCACAAATCACTATAGGGTACCTAAAGGGAAGCAAGCCCAGTTATGCTAATGCTAATGCTGATATCAAGATGCTCACACCTTCATACTTTGTGGGTGTGGTGTTCTTGGGGTTCTTCTTCCTTCAACTCATTGAGTACTTTAGGAACACTTGACTAATACCATGTAGGTCCTCGCTGTGCTCTCAATACAGCCTAGGATGTGTAGACTAAGCATTCCTTTGAGATGATTCCATCATCCAGTTCCTGCAGATCATTCAAGTCCACTTTCGTCATGCTAATCTGCCACATCCCCAAGATGTTCTACAGGATTGGAAACTGGTGATTGGAAAGGCCATTGAACTCGTTGTCAAGTTCATGAAACCAGTTTGAGAAGACATTTGGTTTTGGGACATGGTGCTGGAGGGAACCATTAGAAGGTGGCAAACTAGGGTCATGAAGGGATGCCCCTAGTCAGCAACAGTACTCAAATAGGTTGTAGTCATTCAACCAATGATTGGTAAGTATTAACAGCCCAAAGTGTGCCAAGAAAACAGCCGCACCACCTCCACCAGCCTGGACTGTTTCAACTAGCGCAGGCTGGATCCATGGATTCATGTATCATCTGAGTACCTCGGCAAAAATGGAGATTCATCAGACCAGGTTATTTTTTCCCAGACTGCAACAGTCCAGTATTGTTAAGCCTGTGTCCACTGTAGCTTTTTGTTCTCTGGGTTACAGAAATGGAACCCAATGGGGTCTCCAAGGTTTAACGTGTTCTGAGATGCTCTTCTAGAGTGCTTATCTAAGGTACCTTGGCCCTCCATCTCTCAGCTGGAACCAGTCTGGCCAGTCTCTACTGACCTCCCTCGTCAACGAGGCTGCAGAACTGCCACTCGCTGCATGTTGGTTCTTTATTCGTCCGTTCCGAGCTTGTGGTGTGTGGCAACCCCAGCAGCAGGTCAGCTGTAGAAACTAGCCCACCTGGCTCCAACAATCATATCACACTCATACTATGCTAATGTAAACTTCACATTGCACTGCTGACATATGATTGGCTGGTTAGAGTACCAAATGGACAAGTAGATGTACGGGTGACACTGATAAGGGACAGTGAGCACACTTGCCCTGAACTAGTGGGCAGTTCTATCCATGGTACTGGTTGAGCACTTGGGGTTAGGAGCTTACTCAAGGGCACTTCAGTCATGTGCTGTCGGCTCAGGTGACCTTTAGGGCACAAGGCTTGTTCCTTAAACTTGACTGCCCCACTCATACGCACTTTCCACACTACTTATAACATCAGCATGAATGGGCGGGGATACCCTGATGTAGACTAAATAATCCGACACATGCAAAAGTGTTGGCATTTGTGACATTCAACATCAATATAACATCAGTCTTTAACTGTGGGAGAAGCGGTCAGGGTTATCATCGTTTTCCACTGATATTATGAATGATATTTCTGTACCACATCTGGTGTGAGCTCAAAGTAAAACCGAGACGAGAGGTTGAGACTGTCTGTGGTGTTCACCTGCCTGTCTGGGGGCTGAATGGGAGAAGGAATGGAGAGTCATTCAAAGGCTCTTATCTCTGCCGGCCTCCCGTTACCGTGCACAATACAGCCATGGAGAAACCATAGAGGATCCAGCTCGCTCTCCACAGACCGCATCCAGAATGGCCAATAACAGGAGCAGACAAAACCAGCTCTCTATAAACATACACTCAGCTCAGGCAGCGCAGTGGAGGCATCGTATCCGCTATCATACCATGGTAATCTGGCCCACAATTGGGCAGCCTGGAAGAACAGCGGTTTCTGGTGATCCATTTGGAAATTCGTTCTTGTTCTCAGTATGAAATATTCCCAGTAGTTGAATGAATGAGCTCTAAAAACGAGTGTACACATCAGTATACAGGACTCAGCTGAGCTCTTCAACTCCCTGCCTTTAACTGAGTTGCTTATGAATATGTCTAGCTATGAATGCTCAATCCCAGATTAAAGAGTTCAACATTGGAAGCAAAGTGTAGTTTACTATATGAGGAAAAAACAGAACCAGCAAATTTAATAAGTTCACTCTTTTATATAGACTCATCATCAGAAAAAACAGCTGCACCCAGAAGGAGGTGTGGGATTGCGATGGTGTTGGGGAGGAAGGTAAAGGTTACCAGGATCAATAACTGATGATAAATTTAGACTGATAGACTGTCTCTCAGTATGGTGTCGGTGCCTCCACACATAGATTCGTTGGTCGTCTCCACCAACACAAATGTGGGACTCGTCATTGAAGATGACCTACTGCCATTCTGAGTCACTCCATGAAAGTCAAGGCAGTCTTCAGCAACGTTGACATTGTGTCAGTGGCACTAACAGGATGACTCTTGGAGGGCATCACTGCTTGCTGAGTGTCTGCAGTTATGGCTGTTGAGCACAATGTCAAAACTTTCCACCAGGTTTCATTCCTGTTGGCTAGTTCCTTCTGGGTGCAGCTATTTGAACTATGTTTTTGACGATGAGTGAAGTATAGATCAGCTCACTGCAAAATAAAATGAGTCACCTGTGACCAAAATGTACCAACAGCACGTAGTACCTCCACCAGCACCAACAACAGCTGGGACTGGATTTGGCTGGATTCAATTTAGGCTGATATGATCAATATTTATTGTGCTTTATGGTGTCCTGTGATAATCCAGCTCATGCAGCTTGAATATCCTCACACAGTTCGTGCAGATGGTGTGGTAGGGGTGGAGGTGGTGGAGTGACACCAGGCCTTCAGGACATGTGATGTGTGACGCCTTTGTCAAGACCAGGGACTGGCCAAAAGTGAGAGCAACGGCCAAAACCAGAAGAATCCAAGACACGTCTGAGACAATGGTAAAACGACCAGATTCCAGAACTTGAGTGGCACGGCACTAGTGGAAGCCCTCCTCCTCCTCCTCAGGAGAGCATGCATTCAAAGTAAGAGCAAGTTCAGCTTGAACATAACTTCAGACATTCTTCTTTTTCACAAAGCTGCACCATCACCACTTCTCCGTTACAGTCGAATAAGTTCCAGATACCATCGCAAAGCTCCTCTTGTCAGCACTAAGAAGGAAATGACGTTCGTGGCCTCTCTGATCTCAGATTGGTGCCGAGAACTCTTGTGCAGAGAACGGCAGGGGAGCAACTTTGAAAGCCGTACGCTCAATACGCTATTAGGTCCTCTTTGAATGAGAGAAGCTTTGCTCCTTCAGAGCTCTCCTTAGAGAAATGCAGCCTGCTAAACTCTGAGAAATATGCCGGCAATCATGAACTTCTGAAAGTAGCTTCCTAGATTCAAGTTGCTTCTCACCAGACCATGGAGAAAGTTTTCGAGGGCGGAGAATAAGTAAAGATATGATGGAGATAAATAAGGGTTGGAGGGATGGAAGCTGCTGGAGAACAATGGCCAGTGCCGTAGGATAAGTGCACTAATGGAATGCCTAAATCGAGCTGGTGTGTAGATTGATGCTGGTGTTGGGTCCTAACTAAAGAACTACCCAAATATTTCAAACGCTGGGATTCTACAGCACTAAAATTACCGGGAAAAGTTTGCAACGCCTTGGGAATTATCGGTGTTTCTCTCTGAATGTAATCTGGGAATTATATCTTCATGTCTTAATCTGGATTCACATCTTGATTAGGCTATTAGGCTACTACTTTCCATGTAGGCTATGAGTTAGAGCCTTTTACAGCTCGCAGTGGGTGTATTTTGTTAGTGCCAACATGCACAGGAAAGCACAGTCCAATATATCCGAAGAACATGTTCATGTACACTGATGACAAATACTCTATATTACATAACATCTTTTTTTTTCCGGAATTGCACGTTAATGATATTCATTAAAGCCGGAGAGATTAAAAGCCTAATTGAGTCCCTGTACTGAAGATCACTGGCACGGTTGGGGTGCGGAGACACCTATTAAAGGATTGTTCAATTAGAGCATGTTGGGAGCTTGCCCTGTGTTTCAAGTCTGCACCATGACTGGCTTATGAGCATGAACTCCATAGAGAAGCATGGCCACTAGAATGGGGCACTCTGGAAGCTACACTTGAGTCTAAGGTCTTGGAGCCCATTGCCAAGCATTAGCTAAAGGAGTTCCCAGTGTTCGTAGGGCTGCTTTTAATCCAGTTTTAGTCTTTCAAGCATCAGCACCTGACCTTACTGATGATGCAACATTGCTGGAAGGATTTGATTGCATCTTGCAACCACAAATGTTCCTACAGCTAGGGTGTAGCCTTCCCAAAAAACTAGTGGCTGTTAATGGAGCCAAGGAGCATCTGATTGTCTGCGGACATATGCATCAATAAAGATTTACACTCATCGTCAACAAAAATAGCTCCACCCGGAAGGAAGTGTGGGATTGCAGCGCTGTTGGGAAGGAAGTTAAAGGTTACCAAGAAACCTCTATCAAACTGGGCTGCCCTAATCTGGGCTAACGCTTCCGTAAGCAATCCCTAAAGGGATTAGCTATGCTTGGTCAGCCATTTCCATTGCTGTGAGGATGCATGCATTCCCTGTACGGAACTGGCCAAGACTAAACCTGGTGTCCAGTACTGGGTGGATCTTCTAGCTAAAATGGATCTTACAGAATGGCCACCTAAACCAGAAAAAACTTTCCTTCTACTTTCTAAGTTCCAAAAACTTCCAAGAACATTTACTGTCTTGAGGTTCAGGGTATGTATCAATTTCTTTCGGGCCAGTTATCTAATGTCCAGGATTAGCCTGTTGTACGGCACAGTGAAATCCATTTCCAGAGAGAACTGAGGAAAGGCTCTGCTGAGGAATGAGTTGGCAATAAGCTACATATCAGAATTCAAGCCAACAATACACCTCCATCCAACCATGCAAAACTCCGTAGAAACCCTTGTTGGGGGGGGCGTGCATTCACATTCTGGCTTTGTCAGAGATCAGCCACCCGATCTCCAGCTTGACCCCTGACGGGTGCAAAGCCCTCCATCTCAAATACACCTCAATTTATTGCCAGCCACACTTACACGCTGCTACCAATTAACTTTCCTCCCACAACAAATTACCGTGCAGGAATAACTACATCTGTGAGCTGGCAGTGACTCCTGGTGAGGCCACAGCTCAGTGTTGCGCGACAGCCTGCCAGCCAATTAGGAATGCAAATGGGACTAATATGCAGCTGCCAAAACAAACGAACGGAAATGGGATCCGGAACGCTGCCAAACGTGCTAAATTCCGCTAGCTAAGAAAACACACGGATAGAAGTCGCCGATAGCTGCGTATCATTGGTCCAAGCGATGGTGCCGTTGCTTGTCTTCTGAGCAGTCGTTCTGGTCGAGTAACTGGGTGTTGTGAGAGTCCGCCAGGAAATAGACTCCCATGAGGCTTCAACACTGGCACTGGCTTCAAAACTCAAACACCTTCCAAGCGGAATTACTGTGGATCCTGGCATGGCACCAGATGTATGTGCGACTGGAAGCTAAGGAGATCAATACGAGTTGTTGGCAGGACAGGCGATTGCATCTGCAGTTTAAATAACCAGGAGAAGCAGCAAGATTATTTGACGTTCCAGCAAAGAACGAATTCAAACTAACCGTAAGTGCAACTAGCTACATAAAACATTGGCAAGTGAATGGTCACTGTGTTTAGGGTTGAACCATGAGACTTGGCAAGGTCATAGAGCGTTGATATCACTCAATATCAAAAGAACGGAGGCACAAACAACTACACCCAGATGGAATCAGCTCACAGGAATGAACCTTGGTGGGGAGGTTTGACAGCGTGAGACACGCCAATGATTCAAATCTCATGCTCAGCCACACGTGGCATAAGCAAGGACGGGTTTTATCTCTGTACCTGACTGACCCAACAGCCACGACTACAGACAGTCAAGCGTGCAGTGGTGTCCTCCATGAGTCATCGTGCCAGCACCCTTGGCGGATGGCTACAACAGGACTACATGCATGCAGACTGCTACCATGACTGTCCTTAACACCACATCAATGTCACTTGACTCATCAGCGGCAGCGGGTCATCTTCAGTGACGAGTCCTGCTTTTGTCTTGGTGGAGACGACCAACGAACCAGTGTGTGGAGGCACCTTGGTCAGCACCAGGATGACACAAACATCCAGAACGCCTGGTGTCACTCCACCTCCACCCCTACCGCACCATCAGTGTGAGGATATTTGAGCTGCATGAGATGGATCATCACCGGACACCATTAGGAACCTCTACAACTTCATACCGAGACGTCTGGAATGTTGGGTTGGTGGACGATTCGCAGTCTGAGGTGTCCAGGCTGGTGTCCCTGCCTTGTCTGATCCACTCACACCAGCACGACACACACTAACACCACCACCACCACCACCACCACGTCAGTGTCACTGCAGTGCTGAGAATGATCCCCCATACTACCTGCCCTGTGGGGGTCCTGACCATTGAGGGGTAATACAGTATACAGAGAAACAGATGGACTACAGTCTGGACCTGTACAACTACACAGTGTCCTATATGCTCAGTAGAGCAACGAAAGCCAATCAAATGGGCAGGTCTGAGGATGAGATTTAAAGGTGTATAGCGCCACCTGCTGCTTGTCTCTTGCGCGTGCGAGTTTTAACAATGGATAGTCAGTCAGTCTGGGTGACCTAGCAAGAAGTACAAACAGATACATCAAAGCTACAATCTGATTTTCACTTTCCAAATGGAGCTATAATCATGGCTGACATCTTGCATGAACTGCCATGGTTTAAATTAGGTAGACGCTCGAGCCACGAGCGATCACAGCCATGCACTAACTTCACTCAAATGCCTTGATCCGATTTGAGCTGCTGTATAGTTGCAGCGTAAAGAAATTGGGTGGTATTTTTAGAGACAAAAGGTGTAGCGGGGGACGAGAATTAACGAGGCGGGAGAGATTCATTAGGCAGTTAACAAGGCAATTAGGCAGCATGTGTTATGGATTTCTGTTCTCGGCGCACACATGGTATTTAAGCTCTCGGCAAAGCTATAAAGACTTAGACGGCCTTAACGAGTTTACCTCCTGTCTGACTGCTCAGAGACGCCTTCGCAAAGGTAGGATCCGGAATCAGGATACGGTGGAGGATCAGGAATTAAGCCTATGACTGGAAATCACTGTTTATGCATTTACCAACTGGCCAGCGTGGTCAGTTTCCAGGGATGTCCTTCTGATGCCTGCTCTTGGATGGAGTAGAGTGGTGCTGACATCGCCAGAATGATGGCTTCCCTTTCCTCTCGAGGTTTGTCCTTGCCATTGTTGCACTTGACTTGTTCATTTGAGGCTTGTACCTGGACCCTCCGTCGATCAATTGTACGAATCGCTGTAGACAAGACTTTGACTCGACTCGAGTCATGTTGGAATACCGCCACCCATCACCCAGTAGGAGAACGTAGTATGGTGTAGCTTACCTTCTGGAAGTCACAGCATCAAGTATCAGGTAAGATCTCCAAAGACGTTACTCCAGTATCTCCGAAAGCAGCATTGGTTAGCAAGGAGAGCTGGTCTTGGAGGCTTTGAATTCAGAAGACTTTATTTATTCTCTTTTCTGACATGTACATGACTTGCAAACAGCGTCTCGCTAAGCACATTAGCTCCGGGAAACTGACACTCTCTATATTTTGTTTGTAAAATATGGATGAATTGATGGTATGGAGAGGCCCGAGGCATGTGGAACGCTGCGAGTCTGAAATGATGCCGCTCGCGCAAATGATTTCCTCACCACAGCAGAGAGAGAGCGCGAGAGCGAGAGAGCAGCTGGGGAACATCACAGCAATTAAGGGCATGGAAATGCTCTGTGAATATGCCGACTATTCGCCCGCCAGATGGTATTAGGTTATCACAATGACAACACAGTCGAGGTAAATGTGAAGAACTAGAGACCGAATTAACACCACTCAGGGTTTATCGCTGATGAGGCCGACAGCGGGGCTTTCAAAGTAACTGCTGGTAAAGTAATATATATAGTAATATATTTTCTTATGGTAATCGATTATGATGTAAGGACCAGAGCGCTCTTACATTTGACTTCTACGCTGTACTGTATACGTGTGTAATGGTAGAAAATTCAGGCCCTATTTATTTGCCTATTCTTAATTTCTTGCGTTATTATATTTGTTATAACACCTTTATAAAACACTAACTAGGGTGAATGAAGCATTTACTAGGACTGATGTGAATTACACATCAACAGTACTTTATTATGCAGTTGTTACAGTGAGTGAGGCTTTTTCAGCACAGTGTTAGTGTATTATACAGAATTACTATTTTATTAAGCTGTAATTACAGCATATTAATCATTTGCCTGAGTACTATTATACATTATTATCGTGTTATTAAGCAATAACTAGAAAATTAAACATTTTCCAGGATTTGTCTTAGTACATTAGACATTTTAACCATTTTTTTTTTTATATGCTAACTAGTGAATTATGCCTTTTCTAAAGCACCTTTATTTGTGAATTATGCATAAATAGTACTTTATTATTAATTTTTTTATTAAAACCAGTGCTTTTTGTGTATTATACAGAATTACTATTTTACTAAGCAGTAAATGGAGAATTTCACAAGCACTTTTGTACAGTATACAGTATAATCCTCATGTTATAAAGCAGTAAGTAATAAATTAAACATTTTCCAGAACACCTTCTGGATTTTTATGCATTTTATTAAGTGGTAAATTGTTCAGCGTGCTCTCAATTGTGAACTACAACTCAATATTAGTTGATTAAGCAGCAATTGGAGTGAATTAGACATTTTCCTGAGCACTTATGTATTATACATTACTACTACTCTATTAAATAGCTCATGAATTAGGCATTTTCTAGCGCCCTGTTGTGTATTATACATCATCTCTACTTATTTGGATTTAGATAGAACTTTTATTTTGTAGTGCAGAGTATGAATTTCCTTGGACGGTGCAACTACTTGTTTCTTTGTTCGTACGACGAACTCTGGAATCTTGAATTAACATTACAGTGCTACTCTCTGAAACAGGTAGCCAGTGAGTTAAGCCTATAGGATGCTTATATTCAGCTGTATCAAGGTAGTAACTGAACGGACTGCTTATTACTACTTAAATAAGTAGTAAATAATAGGAATATAATAAATAATATAAATTTTCTAAAAAAATGTTTAGTTCTTGTTTAGCTTACTCTAAATTAAAACTAATTAACTCTAAAAACTATTTTTATTCTTAAATGTTCCAATAATTAAGTGCATATGTAAGATCATGGGTTCTGCATGAACTATGCTCTCTCAATAACTGCTTAATAGAGTAGAATAGTCATGACCAGGCTGTTCATTAGCAGGCACAGGCTTAATAGAAGCTTTATAACAAAGTATAAAATATGTATTATAAAGTATTAACTGAATTATAAAGCTCCCTTTTGGAATTGAGGATAAACGCATTAACCTTAATGAACCAAAAGACATTTTTCTGGTACGTTGTCTATAAAAAACAAAATCAATTCATTATTATCTGTGAACTGCAATCCGAGCTCAAATAGCTATCACCCTGGAACGAGAATCCTTGCCAGGTCTTGCTCGGCGTATATGTATATTCTTGGCAAAGTGTCTGAGGTGGCAGCTCAAAGCTAGTTGAGGGAATGCCAACCTTGTATAAAGCCTTATCGAGACAAAGTGTTGCTACTCTGAAGGGTTTCAAATTGACGATAGCTTTGGAATCACAGTCCTTCGCAGTTATAATGTCTTCACCATCATCCTAAAAGGTGGAAAACGGTAGAAATAAAGAACACAGCTGTCTCAAAACATCTGTCTGGACCTATACAAGCATAATCAACCCAAGTAACTCAGGCAAGCAAAAGGCTAGCAATCATAAAAATTCCTGGTCTTATTTGTGCCGAGGTCTCCCGTTAGGTCTGCTTAGTTTGGTCTTTCGGGCTGTAATAAGAGCAAAATGTCTTTGAGAACTCATGAAGCGTTTGAGAAAAGGAGGTGTAGATGGCTGAAAAGATGTGGCAGGACTTCATTAGCTACAGCGTGCCACTATTCAGAGCACAGTTTGGCGCTGGTTTGACTCAAGGGCATGCTAATTTGTCCAGCTTTAGGCAGCACAGCCTTTCATTCAGAGGTGGGTAGAGTAGCCTCACATCGGAATAAACGCCACCTAGCAGAAAACCAACTGGACAAACTGCTTACTGGACAAACAAAGTCTTACTGTGGAGGTTTAAGATAGTAGTCCTCTGCACAAGGATGATGGGGCTATGAATCCCTGTGGGGTGTGAGTGATGGGATCCATAGATTGAGAAGAGGTGCTACAGTTGCAGAGAATGTCTCGTTCCATGTGTGAAAAATGGCTCCAAAGCAGATGTTCATGATTGGCTAAAAGGAGGGACTGCATGTGGGCGTGGCTAAAGACCATAGTGTGAAGGAAGTAGCTGAATCTGCAGGTGTATGGAAGCGTACGGTCATACGGGTCTACCAGCAGTGGCTAAAATCCCAGTCTACAGGGAATTCTCCTTGGGAATTGTGCCAATTCTTCGGAACTGACCAATTCTTTGATGGAGGAGTGGCCGAACTTTGATGTGACCTATATCCAGAAGTGTAGGTGCGCTGTTACCTTTGTGGCATTTAGCGGACGCTCTTATCCAGAGCGACCTACAAGGTTATTTACATTACAGGTGGGTCAATGTAGTGTTCGTCAAGGGAGTCCTGCCCAGGGACTCTTATTGGTATTCCTTTCACGGAACCGAAAGTGGTTCTTCTCCAGTGTCGCCATCTTGGGCAATGTTGGAGAAGTGTACTAGTGGCTCTACTTGTATAAAGGTCTTACAGCATTGTTCACCATCCTCCTGCCTCTTCTTCAAAGGAACTTTGGTTCTTTTTAAGGAACCAAAAGTGGCTCTTCTCCAGCAATGTTTCTAAAAGAGCACCATTAACTCTACTTATAAGAAAGTAGTACAGGGCCTACAACAGGACCTGCCCTACCATATACCAGGGGATTGGTAAAAGACACTGAAGCTAACCCTGCAGAGTCCAGCCTTTTGATTAATGCCGCCCATCTCCAGGAAACTGTCCCACCATCAGAGAACAAACCTCAGATCTCTGATTGAATGACCATTTCTGTAAAATATTAAGAAAAGCTCTCACACAAAAGAATAAAGTGGACCACGACTGTGTCTCTTACTGCGGACTGACGCCGAAATCGATTCACAGAACTTTTCCAGATGCCCGTCAGTAAAGAGTGAGTAATGAAACCGATTAATGACTCTAATTAGGCCTCTAAATCACCGTTCAACATGCTGCCTGCGGATTTGATGGACCGAGCTCCGGTTACGAGCAACTTCAACTGGACAGCCGCTCGTAAAAGGATTTACTGTCACGGCCAGCAGCCTCTAGATGTGTAAATAAATCTGCAGAATACGTGCGGGACGGTCATATTTCCTCCAGTCCTAGAGGGCACATCCATCCAGCAGGGTTTCAGCCCTCTTCAATAGTGCTTAAGCAGCCCATTACAGAGTGCCGTCTGTAACCGTCAATGGAGATCCCCGCACAAACGCTGGCAGCTGGCTATAGGGTACTGGGAGTAACGAAGCATTAGCAATAAACTTGATTCTTGGCTTTACAACTCAGACTTACTTTCCATTATTGGCTTTTTGAAGGCCACCTAGTGACCATTCCACCACTGGACTGGAAATTGATCGCTGTAACTAATGGAATCTATTGGTTGCACGGTTTTTAAAAGGCAACAGGTTTCTTTATGCCAATTATTGATGATGTCATAAATAAAACCACAGCAAAATGAATGCAATAAACTCCTCATATCAGCAGAGCCTGATGAGAGAATTGGAAACACCCACCTCAGATTTCCAGCCACTGGCTGCTTTGTTAGATGCTCCCACCATGGACTTCCATCAGCTGGCCGCTTCATTAGAAACACTTGCCCTATACTACCTTGTTTTTTCACAATGGTAGGTTAACTCAGAAACCCGACACTCAACTCAGATTTGCACCCCGGAGACATGAAAACCTGACTCTGACTTGAATCCCTAGGACCCAAGACTTGACTCAGATTTGCTCCCTAGAGACCCAACCCGTTTTTAAGGACTTAAGACTATAGGATTTTCAAGAGATTCACTTTCAAATACTCAGGACTCAAATACTTGAGACTTAATTTTGACTTGAATCACCAGAAACTAAAGACTTGACTCCCACCCCAGAGAACTGGGACTCACATCCCAGAGCCACAAGACTCTAACTGGACTCTACTCCCAGAACTGTGACTCAGATTTGCACCCCAGAGACATAAGACTTCACTCTCACACAAGACTTGATTTTCAGGAGACCCAGATTTACACCCAGATGCTCCAGATTCAAACTGGAGTCAGGCTTCCCCAAAGATTTGACTCAAGTTTTCATCCTAAAGACTTAACTCTGATCTGCACCATGGAGACTAAATCTATAAGGACTCAAGACTCAATTTTGTGGAGACGTGACTCAAATTCACAACCAGATACTCTGGACTTAAACTGGAATCAGGCTCTAGAAACATGAGACTCGACTCAGCCTCCCCCAGAGGCCTAAGACTCAACTCAGTTTCGCACCCTAGAGACTTGACTCGGGCTGGCACCATGGAGAGTCAACCCATAAGGACTCAAGACTTAAGAATTGACTTGGACTTGCACTATGGAGACTCGACTCTGACTTAGAGTCTCCCTGGAAACCCCACTTCCAAAGGCTCAGGACTCAAATTGCATCTTTTCTAGGACGTGAGGTCGAATCGTAAGTCCTGAGTCTCGGGCACAAGTAACTTGAACATCATTGCATGCATGTGCTGTATGTATTTCATTTGTTATGATTGCTTTGAGGTGCGGCACAGCATCTTCACCACACATGGTGGATGTATATACATTTTAGACCCATTTTATCAAATATCCCTTTTCTATTCCTCACATACCTGAACACTTGCATTACACAGACATAGCATATGGCATGCTGAGACGGAATGAAAGAGCGATTACAGAGTGAACAGAACTGCGACAACAAAAGGCCGGTCGTATGTCTGAGCAGCTGGCTGGAATCAATCCTATTCTTATCCCACCAGCAGACTGACGACCAAGTATGGGCTCTTTGATACAAGCGGTGTGCAGTGGCCAGATAAGGCTGTGCTGCGGCAGCTATTACATCTTGTTTTGACTTGTAGAGTTACCGTCACAGTCCATAGGTGTTTCAGGTATTACCAGCGGCTTCAATAACCGTGGCAGGCTCAGCGGAGCATTTTCTCAACACTGGAGGAGGATATCAAGGCTGCGTCATCCTTCTCAAAATAACCAGAACTATAAACTGATAAGCCATTGGTCTGTACCAGCTGTTATTTATCTTTACTGGATGCTCATATCTCATGCCATATTGTTATTCAACAGTAGCAAACCATAAACACAGGGAATGTGTGCAGTGGTGACTGAGGTACATGCAAACATCGCTCATCAATAAGAAATTCACCCAGAAGGAATCAACCAACTGGAATGAAATTTGGTAGATAGGTTGGTAGGTTAAGTTTCACACTGCACATGTGACGTAAGCTGGGATGGGCCTTATCTCTGTACCTGAACGACTATATAAGGTCATCATGCTGCACCTGCCTTCCATTCTGACTGGTGCTGTTGTGTTGTAGCACCTTTGCAAGTGAAGTATGCCTCAGAGAAGAGTTCAAAAGAAATTGGAAGAGTTGGAAAGGGGTCGCATCGTAGGGTTCCGGGAAGTGGGATGGTCTTATCAAAGTATTACGCACCATACCAGCCCCCTATTGGTGAGCAGTGGATGAAAGAAAGCATGCATCAGTGGCATGAAGGATCTGGGAGAACTGCACGAACCACAAAGCGGGAGAATCTGCCATTTGTCCAACTTGCACAGCGAGCAGTGGTGCCTCAATGATTTATCCATTTAGTGCAGCACCATTGGCAGACGGCTGCACCACGCAGGACTACATGCACACAGACCGTTACCGCGACTGTCCTTAACACCACGTCACCGTCACCAAAGACTGCAGGGGTGTTGTACCAAACTGTCATGGAGAGAATGGCGTTGAGTCATCTTCGACGGTTTGTCGTCACACGTCCAGAAGGTCTGGTGTCACTCCACCTCCACCCCTACTGCACCATCTGCAGGAACTGTGTGAGGATATTCAAGCTGCATGCGACGGATTATCACCGGACACCATTAGGAACCTCCATACCGAGCAATTGCAGGTCCAGCTTGTGTTGGGTAACGTTTGAAGAAATCACTGTAACAAGCACTTAGGCTAGTTGCAGACTGGGAGCATGTGCCTTAAGGTGGCTTTTAAGGTGGAGAAATCAGAACGTTATACTTGTAAACTGTACCTTGTAACCAAAGGAAAGAGCATCTGTCTGAACAGGCTGTTGGTCAAAGTGTAAACCTCTATTTAGGCATCATCGTGAGTCAGCAAATCAGCGCTTCAGGTTTCATTAGAAGACTGGAAAGCCCATTTTCTCTACTGAAACGTTCATTTTCAGTGAGGTGCCAATGGATCTATGGCTTCAGAGTGCCTCAGACCTGCATACGAATGTGAATGTGTGTGTAGGTGGCCAGCACTTGCAGCAACTGTATGAAAACAGTGGCCGTCTGCCATGACCAAGGGCCAGTCTTTCTCCCACACATGTACAAGCTCAGAGATATGGAGTTAAACACAAGGAGCAAGGTCGAATCTGATCCCAGCAGGGAGCTGGAAAAGCTACACAGCGAAGTTACTCTATGAATATATGGGGAAATGTTTACTGTGACCTCAGCATGAAGTAACTAATTAACTATGATTAGCAAATTCAATAAACAGCAAGCAAAAGGGTCAAAGAGCTGGTTTACAACTGGTGTGTGCTTCATGCAAGGTCAAGAGAAGTCAAGTCCTGAGTCTGGGGGACAGATACCTGTAAATAAGCTGGCGGGTAAGAAAAAAAAAAAAAGTCACCTTGTGTGTTTAAGGTGGTAGTAACTTCAGGCTCCTCCAGATGGCGCTGTAGGAGGATGATGGAGCTATAAATCCCTGCGGGGTGTGAGTGCCGGGATCCATAGATTGGGAAGAGGTGCTACAGTGCAGGGAATGTCTCGTTCCATGTGTGGAAAACGCTCCAGAGCAGATGTTAATGATTGGCTAAAAGGAGGGACTGCATGTGGGCGTGGCCAAAGACCATAGTGTGAAGGAAGTAGCTGAATCTGCAGGTGTATGGAAGCAGCGTACAGTCATACGGGTCTACCAGCAGTGGGAAAATCCCAGTCTACAGGGAATTCTCCTCGGAATGGCGCCGGGGAAGGCATCCACCAAACCTGGCCCACCTGCACACCTCTTAAATGTAAGAGTGTCTGAACACTGATGTGGCCTACATCCAGAAACTCCATGCCAGTCTATGCAAAGTTGTTCCGAGGTATCCCCAGTTGCTCGGCCATGAAGGAGCAAAGTGGGTAAACTAATCTGATATAGCGCCATCCTGAGGCTGCATTTCTAGTTAGTCAAGAAAGACAAAAACTCACTGACCAATAGATGGAGGGGGTATGTGGAATAGGTAAACAGTGACCACCCCAGAGGTTAATTCACGTGTCCCAGATTCCCCCATTACCCTCTGCATTCCATATCTTCCTGTAACATGTATTCCATAACTCCCCAACTCTGGCACATTTGAACACCACCAGCTATTTCAGCCCCACATTTAATCCGTCTTACTTTGTCCCAGTATCTCTCCCGCACTTGCCCTCACTCTGTGGCACGGCACTTGCCAGATAAGCAGAGCTCATTTAAAAGAACTGTTTTTCTTTTCTTAGAAATACGGAGATAAACTTGATATATGATCTATTTGCACAATGGCAGACGGCGCTTTTATTACAGCCCTCCAAAGTAAGTAAGTAAGCGTCTTCAGCTCAGTTTCAGACTGCTGTATCTCCTCCTGCACCAGCAGTTGTTTCCAAGCATTTCATCACCTGCAACACAGCAAAATAACCAGTGGACACTCTGCAGGCAAGTTAGTCAAAAACACTGTGTGTAGCATGTTCGCCCAATCTGGATGTATTATTTATCCAGCTTGTGCTTCGTCTGCAGGAGAGACACCTGGACTATAAATACAACCAATGGAAATTTCACATGGTCACCACATCCATCACTTACCTCCCCAACCTCCCCCTCAATCACTCCAGGCAATACGTGTAGCGTAGAGCGTAATCATGGTTCATTGATCAGCAGTTGACCACGAACACGGACACCAGGTCAGCGGTCAACATATGAACATATCTGAAACAACAGTGGACTCTTTTTTTTCTAGCCTCCTTTCCCCAAGACCCTGACGTTTGGTGTTTAAAGATCTAAAGCTGTTTTGCACCACTTCCAGGCTGTAGAATCGTTTGACGGGAGGGAACTTCTTTATTAACACCGCTATCTCTTCATCACCGAGCTTTCATTTTCCCCTTTTATCTCAAGATTGCGGATTGCTCTGGTATTTCACTGAACCCTTTGAACCCAGTGCAGTTATTCGGTGGTCCTATGTGCAGTTAGCATGACTGGCTGCAGCTTTAGGAACTAGTAGCCCACATTGAGGTTACATACATGCACATAGACGCTAGGCACACCGAGTTGTTTCAAAAAGTAGTTGACTAGCCAGCAGGATGGCATAAACTTGGGTCGTATCTCATTCAGAGCAACTTGTGCTTTGCTGTTCCCCTTTGAGAATGCATCCTAGATAGTCCAGCCACACTTCAGCTCAAACGCTACCAGGACCCAAGTCAGCGCTAATGCCTCGTCAAGTTCATGCAAAGTTTATTTGTATGCACTTTTTACAAAAGGCATCGGCACCAAGCAGCTTTACAGATAACCCAGGTCCATGAGCCCAATGAGCAAGCCAAGGGCAACAGCGGCAAGGACAAACTACCTCAGAGCAAGAGCAGGAACCCATCTTCCTTCGGTCAACACCGGATAGCAAGGCAAGCACAAAAGCAACACCAACAGGATCAGATTTTACCATTACATGCAAAATAACACCACCTAGAAGGAAAGATGGACAACAGAACCACAATGCATGCTAAGTGTTAGATTCAGAAAAAAAGGGGTCTTCAGATTGGGCCGAAGACCACTACTGATTCTGCTGTTTGGGCAGCCAGTGGAAGTTCATCCCTCCATCCAGATGCTAGGCCAGAGAAGGGTCTCAATCCTTGCCTACCATGCATCTTGCAGGAAGGTGGGTCAAGCCTGGTTGTACCTAAAGTGGTCAAAGAGCTTGAGGTACAAACTGGACTTTAACAACAACCCCTAAGGTACGGAGGGGCTGGTCCGATCCTGGCTTTGTAGGGAAGCAGCAGAGTTTTGAAGAAGCCGGTGAAGAGAATGCAGCAATGGAGGGATACGAGTGAATGTGGGAAGACCGAGGGTTAGCTGAGTATTAGGTAGCAACTTGCTAATACAGGCTGGGCAAGGAGATGGTGCCATGTCAGCCATGAGTGTGTTGCAGAGGGTCTGATGTAAACAACATGCTGAAGTCACCACAGCTTATCCAGGGAAAGGACTATGGCCTCTGTCTGAAACTGTAGGCCACTGGTACACAAGTCAACCTTGGGCGTTGCACATTTCAGACTATGTGCTCCAAAACTAGATGTTTTGCGTCGATCAAATTGCTCATTTGTATCAGAAATGCGTCCATCCAGCCTACGTCCCAGCCTAGTCCTGCACAGCTTGCAGTGGGATTGGTTTCATTTCTCGGAGTATATCCACAGTAATAAAAGGAGCTTTGGGTTTTTGTGTTTAGCAGAACGACTGACTTCCGTTCTCTCCTCCTGCTTCTTCACTGTGGTCTCTACAGCGGCTGTATTTCAGGCACTGTGTTCATCCAGCTCCCTGCTGCCCAATGCACCAGCGGATTTATTAGTTGACTAGTCTATGCTAGCTGGCCCTCGGTGGTTTCAAGCAGGGCGGCTAATATCTATCTGGCATCTGCTATGCCTGATATGATGTAACTGATGATATAACTTTCTATTATGACTCTGTTCTACTGAGATTCTATTATGGGTTTACCTAATACAGCATTACTTCATCATTACCAGGGGCAGAAAGGTTTATACGGTTGAGTATCGCAGTGTTATGTTCTGATATGCTGCATCGATTCTCAAAACCACCGCACCAATTATTAATCAGCAGGTAATGTAAATATGGGTGGCAGGCAGTGGATCGTTTAGAGTTAGCCATTTTCATCCATTAAACTTATCCTCTTCTACATAAGCAGGTAGCAAAAAAGGGGTATTGCTTAGCATTAGCATTAGCAAATGTACACATACGTTGGTGGTTTTTAGATTTGAATTTATTTATATTGTATTTATATATTTTATACTATATTATATATATATATATATATATATGCTATATATTATAATATATAAGTATTATCATTATAAATCTATATATGTAGGCATATTATCCCAGCATATTTGCCAACAAGCACATTAGCATAGCATTTGAGCACAGCTAAATAGCATATTATCCCAGCATACTGGCAAACAAGTTCATTGGCATAGCGTTAGAGCACAGCTATAGCTATATATATAGCTATATATATAGCTATATATAGAGATATATATATATATATATATATATATATATATATCTCTCTCTCTATATATATATATATATATATATATATATATCTCTATATATATATATATATATATACTATATTATATATCTCTCTCTGCCTCTTACATATATATATATATATATATATATATTATATATATATATATATATATATCTATGTATAGCTAATATATATATAATATATATATATAATATATATAGTCTCTATAATATATATTAATACCTATATATATATATTATATATATATATATATATATATATATATTATATATATATATTTATATATATATTATTTAAATTTTTTTTAAAAATTTAGATTATATATATCTTATATCTCTATCTCTCTATATATATATATATATATATATATATATAAATATATCTCTCTCTCTCTCTCTCTATCTATATATATATATTACATTATATATATATATATATATATATATATATATATATCTCTCTATCTCTATATATATATCTATATCTCTATCTCTCTCTATATAATATATAATATATAAGATATCTATATATCTCTCTCTCTATATTATATATATCATATATATATATATTATATCTCTATATATATACTATATATTATATATATATATATCATCTATATATATATATATAATATATATATATATATATATATATAATATATATATATATATATTATATATTATAATCTCTATAATATATATATACTATATATATATATATAATATAGTATATATATATATAATATATATATCTCTATCTCTCTATATATATATAATATATATTATATATATCTCTCTCTCTCTATATATTATATATATATATATATATATATATATATATATATATATATTACATATCTCTCTCTCTTCTCTCTTCTCTCTCTCTCTATCTCGTATATATATATATATATATATATTATATATATATATTGATATATTATTTTTGGTGCAATAAATATATTATAATATATATAGTATTTATATATCTCTCCTCTCTCTATAATATATTATGATATATATATATATGTATATATATATATATATATATATATATATAATCTCTCTCCTCTCTATATATTTATATATATATATATTATATATTATCATATCTATATATAATATATATATATATATATATATATATATATTATCTCTACTATTTATATATATATATACTATATATTATATTTATATGCTATATATTTATATATATATATATATATACTCTCTCTCTATATTATATATTATATATATATATTAATATAATATATATATATATATATATATATATATATATATATATATATCTATATATCTATCTCTATATATATATATATATATATATATATATGCAGTATATCTAATAATATATTATCTTTCTCCTATATAATATATATATCATTATATATATAATACTCTCATCTCTATATATATATATATATATATACTATATATATCATATATATATATATTAAGAATATATATATATACTCTTCTCAGAGATAGATACTATATATGATCTCTCTATATACTATATATAGGAGATATAGTATATCTCTCTATATATATTATATCCTCTATATATAGATATATACATCTCTATATATATATATATATATATGCTCGATATTATATATAATATATTATATATCTCTATATATATATATATATATATCTCTCTATATATCTCTATAATATATATTATATATATCTCTCTATATATATATATTATATATTTCTCGATATATATCTCTATATATATCTATATATGATATATATCCTCTCTATATATTATATTCTATTCTATATATAATACTGTTCTCTCTATATATATATATATATATCTCTATTATACACTGAATATATATATAATATATATATCTCTATATATATATATATAATATTCTATATAGTATAATCAATATATATATATATATAGTTTAATATATTATATATATATATATATAATATATAGATACATATATATATAATATTATATTATATATAATATATATATATATATATATATATATATATAAACAAACGTGTTCTATTATATACAGCTCTGGAAATAAATCAGAGCCCGCTCCAGTTCCTTCTTAAATCAGCATCTCTACATGTACAGCAGGTTCTTAGTGAGGAACCGAAGGTTGGGTTCTAGCTTTACTGGCAGATACAGTGAGCGTCTGGTTCATTTCAGAACAAGGTATAGCAGGCAGAAGAGAACACCACAGCTCTTCCAGACAGTCAGCAGACACCTACAACCCACACAGCTACAGGACTGGCAGAGGGCCAAACCCCACTCTCTACTGGACGTGATCATAGCGCGCTCACCTCATTCCCAATGTCCCTTACCCCGTATAGATGACCTCAGGTGACCTACAGAGGAGACTGGCTGGCGAGCGGTGGCTAGGGTGAAACGCACAGCGAGCATGGTTCTAAAAACAGGCTTCTGGAGGTCATTAGTGATTTTCTAAATACACAGATCTAATACAATATCTGATCTGGAGTTTGGGAGACATGGTTCCAGTAGTGTAGAGAATCAAACAGAACCAACACAAACCCAGAACCTGTACACCTAGAGAACCTGATCAGTTTCAGGTGGCATTATACATTATGTGTTTCCCGCTGACGCTGTCCTTCCTTTTAATCATGTAGACGCTGTAATATCTGAACCTACAAAGCTAATCTATCAAGCCTGTGAAAGGAGAGGCCGCCGCCGAGCGTGGTTATAAATACGGTGAAGCGTAAAACTGCAGCGTGTGGCTCATTTTAATGGGTGCCATTATTTAAAGGGACGAGGATATTAGACATAATGTTGGGGGGATGCATGTTACGAGTGTCCTGGAATGAAGTGGGAGCGAGATCATACAGCTACTCTCAACTGCTATATGATCTCTTCCCCTCGTACTCCACACAAGCACGCAATCTGTCTTTAACCCCATAAACCAGGAACCAGAAAATCGAGAGTCCCCTGTAACTCAAATCGCAGGTAACATCAACATCTGCAAATCGACTTGGCATGTTCTGCCACTCTGGCATTAAAGAACTGGCCAGTTGGACCACATTTGGTGGATGCCTTACCTGGCTATTCACTGGTTGGTCAATCATATCAGCAAAGCATATGAGCATATCAGCATACAAGCATGGTTAAGTAGCATATTAGTAATGCATATGAGTATAGCATTGTATCACAGCTATTGGGCATATCAGAATAAGCATATCAGCTTTCAAGGAAATCAGCATAGCATTTGAGCACAGCTTAATAGCATATTATCCCAGCATATTTGCCAACAAGTTCATTAGCATAGCATTTGAGCACAGCTAAATAACATATCCCAGCATATTTGCCAACAAGCACATTAGCATAGCATTTGAGCACAGCTAAATAGCATATTATTCCACATCATT